>VZTF01003765.1:2259412-2291194 GCA_013397755.1 Cnemophilus loriae | reverse complement strand
TTTTTTTTCCCCTGGCGCAGATCGCAAAGACTTTCCCCTTTTCTAATTTTGCTGCAGGAAGGGAAAGTACATGTCGGCGGGATGCTTTAGCACCGTCTGCCAAGCAGTTTCGTATCCCTGTGGCAGCCGGCGGAGGCCGTGGGCTCTGGGGAAGGGTGCGAAGGACAGCCCTGTGCCCGCGGCTCAGGTGGTCATCGCTGTCCAGCCCAGGAGCTGTGCCCCCACGGAAGGTGTGCCGGCCACGTCGCTGTGTCCCAAGGGAGGCCTCTGGGTCCAACACACCTTTAACTGCCCAGGGAGGTGGTGGAGTCACCATTCCTGGAAGTGTTCAGGAAATGACTGGACGTGGCACTTAGTGCCATGGTGCGGTTGACAAGGCGGTGACCAGTCAAAGGTTGGATGCGATGACCTCACAGGTTTTTCCCAACCTAACTGATTCTGTGATTTTAAGCACAGAAAGAGACATTTCTATAGGAGAACAGCTGTTTTCATAAATCTCTTCTATGTAGCTTTTGATGACATCTCAATTTAGCTACTGTGTGCATCGATGAAGTCATCAGCTGTTTCACTGTGCAGCTCTTTGACCTCACCTTTTGCTCTAGAAGCAGCACTTTGTTCTCCCGTGGCAGATCCAAGGATCCCTTAAACAGTGGTGCCGCAGGACCTAGGCACTACTCAGTGACAAGTACAGATAACTTCATGACAGTTACATCAACACTATTTTATAAAACTTAGCTAATAGCCCTGCTGTTTTCAGGCGTTTTACTATGCTTACAATTGAGGTGGTACATTTCATCACTGCTTTTCTTGCTCTTCAGTGCAGAGCAAAAGGAAGTTTTGTCCCGGTGAAGTTAACCTGGAGCCCACTGGACCATTAATGATCCAGGCTTCTTTTGTTTAAACCCTGCCCTTACCACGAAGGCAAGTTTTAAAATTACTGTATCACCTATATTTTGAAAAGACACAGTTACCCTTTATATTTAACTAAAAAATTGTACTTCTGAGAATAAAATAGGTTACTAGATCAGTGTAAAAGGAAGTGGATGCGTTATTAATAGATTGGTGTTAGCCACTGTAATACGTGCTTGCAGTAGTGCTCAAAAAGGAACTGAGTAAGAATTACTGTTCTTACCATGAAGACTTAGACTGCTAATAAAGATATATGTGTCCTAACATGTCTTAAAATGTTGTTCCTGACAGGTGCTGCCATAGGTGCTCTGGAGGTGGGCATTTTCCTTTAGCTGCCCCTTGCCCTCTGAATGCTGCCATCTTTTCTTCAACAGTAACAAAGTTTACCTCACAAGTCCTGCCTGCATTCTAAATAATTTCTCTTGTTTTCACTGGGGAGGGAGAGGGAGAAATACACATTCTAACAAACATTAACATCTGTTTGTGTTCTATGGTTAAACTCACTGAATTAGACCATGGAATCACAGAACAACCCAGGCTGGAAGGGACATTGAAAGATCGTGTGGTCCAACCTTTCCTGGAAAAGGGAGCCTAGATGAAACTATGTAGTGACCTGTTCAGTTGTATTCTGAAAACTGCCAGGGAGGGGAACTCTACCACATCCCTGGGCAGGTTGTTCCAGTAAATAATTGTTCTTACTGCAAAAAAAAAGTCTTATGTTGAGATGAAGGATGGAGAGCCCATTACCAGAGGAGGCTGATTCATTCTCTCAGCATCACAAAGGTGGATTTACTAGAGGATCTGTCTCAGAGAACAATGCTGTTGTGTGCCACAAGGAGCTGCTGGCTCAGTTTGGTTCACCTCCCAACACGTCTAACAAAAGAAGAAGGGTGTTTAGACCCAGCCTTAGTTCCCTAATGGAAAGTCACTACAGCTGAAGAAAACCCTTCTAGAATGAATTCTTGAAGAGCTACTGTTCAGCCTTTGAAAGCAAATGGAATTTGACTAAAAACATTAATTGCCCCAGACTGTAAAAGCCTGGAAGTCTCTTACACCACTCACTGAATTTGCTGAGCTTTATGATATATCCCAAAACACTAATTACTGTCATCAGAGCTGGTCCAGTTCATTCATGTTGCACAAAATGTCTGTTTCTTATACAAACTACCAGATAGTACCTAAAAAGTACTACAGAAAATGAATATCTTGACTTCCATGGACATCAGGTCAAACCCTTAAACTACCTGGATTTTCCAGTAGCATTGTGATAACTTTTCTAAGATTATCTTACTCAGGCAGATCTTTTCCTGTGCTCCAGTTTTTCTGGAAAAAAAATGAGACCAATCTTATGACTTTGAAATACATAGTTTAATGTATTTTCTTAAAATATTAGTGTATTTACACAAATTTCTCATTTAAAAAATATTTTGTACTTGCCTATTTTTAAACATCTAGTTTAAAAAAAGTTCAGCCAGATGACTACATCACACAGATATGAAAGAACATTCATTGTAGATGTGAGCAATTAAAAAAATACAGCACAGAAACACATACCATTGCATTGACAGTAAGTGAGTGCACATTTTTAAGTTGCTAGCTTCCACAAACAGTTCTTCCCATAGAAATTGCTTAGTCTGTGTCAGTAACTTCTACCCACTTCTATACTGGAATTCCCATTTCTTTTTTCTTCATAAAAATCCCCCCCTTTTTATTACACAAAGGTTGCAATAAAATGCATTACAGTAGTATTTCATTTACAAAACAAATGACATAAAAACTTATTTCTTAACCCATTGGATTGTATTTCACTAAAACAATGTCCTTTCATGGAGATGCAAAAGAGATTCCAAGAGCTGTCTGGATGTGAAAAATGATCTCAAAGCAATCCTGCCTGGAAAGGTGGGCTAGAATGCTGCGTGATGTTGTGCAGATTCCCCTTTGGAAGGATCTCATCTTCAGATTTGGTAATTAGGATAGCGTGTTAAACATTGCATTTAGTCAAAATAAATACAAATAAATTAAAAGCAAATTATGGAAGGAAGTTATTCTCTTGTTGGTATTGCTTGGAGGAAGGCTGAGAAGTGAAGCTTGTGGCAATATCTAGATTACACATGAATGGCAGATCCCTTTACTTCAGTAGTACTCTCTGAACAAGGAAACAACAGCTAAGAACAGGGCTGTAAGTTTGGAGAAAGACAGTAGTGATCTTCTTTCAAACTTTGTTAGGAAGCCATTTTCCTGTGGAAAAGAACAGGCACAGTTAGGGACAGCTTAAAAACAACATGTAAGGCAAGCACACCACTCTCTGTGTCAGATTAACAGTGCTGCAGCACTGTGCAGTGAGGGACAGCTTTTCAGAGCTCTACCTCCGAAAGATGAATCAGGCTTTAAAAACAGTAGCTGAAAATAGCTGCACCTTGCTGAATATTTGTTTTATCTCCAAGTCAAGACTATGCCCTCCCTGTGTAAATAGAAAACAAACGTGAACTCTATCATCTGAGCCCACATCTTCCAGGAAGGTACAAGTACTATGTTTCTGATGTAGTAATACAGTCAGAAATATCTTCCTTTAAGCTTCCTTATTCTACTATGATGAGCCACCTATTATGACAGAATGTTGCCAGGAGTTGATACGTCTCTTAAATAAAATTGACTCTACTTGAAATAGATGGAAAGAGAAGCCTTTATAATAAAATCCAATGCATCAAGGGGCCATGAGTCACCATCACCTTTTTTAGCTGCTACAGACAGAGAAAGATTAAAACAAGCAGAAAGAAAAAAAAAGGAAAAGCAAGACACTAGAAAATAGATCAGGGGAAAAAAAGTAGTAGGAAATGTGAGAGAAGTGGGATGAGAGGGGGTGGAAAGAGAAAGTAACATTTACATATAAGTAAAGGAAAAAAGTACCAAGGAAATAACTGACACTGGTGTCATTGATTCTCAGATTCCCCTAACTGCAAAAAATAGAGAAGTATTGGTGTGATGAAACTTCGCAAAGCAAAAGGAACTTTCCCTTCACTAGCAGAATGGGAATTTCAGCAGCTTAGCAAAACAGTCCACTTATTAGCAAGTATTTTTCTTGGCATTGATCATTCATAGGTGGAAGTTCAAGGATTATCTCAGTCCAGACAGAAAAGATTTAATGCCAGTTGTACTTACCTGTACATTTCTTGTAAGTAAAACTGATTTGAGGGATTAAATAATGGCTTTGTTGAAATCTACAACAAAAGTGCTGACTTGATTTGTGAGGATCACACCTGTGTATTCTTCCCTTACCTTGAACTTAAGTTTTTTTGGACCAGCTCCTCTACGAAAGCAAAATTGCTGCACTGACCTTAGGATGCCACTTAAATTTAGATTTAATAATGGAAATTTCAGGGTATGCGTAGTTTAACCTGCTTTGAGTGGGAGGCTGGCCCACGTTATTTTCTAAGATCATTCTCAACCTGAATTATGGTATGATCCTGTGATTCAGAATTGGGAAGTGCCTTTTAAAAAGAAAGTTGTCTTTTGTCACTGTTCTGTTTAAAGTAGAAGCAAAGCTCTCACTGTAAGTCTCCGTGAGACATTCCAGACACCAAATATTAAACCATCAAATGAAACTCTGAATGAAATGGTTTTGACAGTGTCTATAGCAATAATTAAGGAAATCTCCTAATCTAGACTTTGGTGGAAAATGAGAAACTCACCCAGCCTCCGTTCGCATCAATCCATTCGGCTTTGTTGTTTATGATGTACTCTGTGATGAAATGAGAGATCTGCTCCTTCTCCTCTGCCGTCAGCTGAACTCCATGCTCTTGAAGCTTCTTAGTGAGAAGACCTCCAAATGTAAATATGGTCATAATTCGTCCCCAGTTAGTATTTCCATCAGCAAACTTTTCGTCCATGACTCCATTGAAAATTCTCTTGGCAACAGCTACAGAGGTGATGTCAATCCTGTCCAGGAGTGGCCTGAGAGCCTCCTCGGTTTGGTCTTGCAGGGAAGATGCAATGGTTCGCAAGACACGAGCAACCCTGGTCTGGGCTGGTCCGAGGTGTGATTCCTGGAGCACATATTGTAGATAATCCTGAGCTAAGTAATAAACGTAATAGAACTCAGCAGTTTCCATTCAATACAAAATGCAGAGAGCAGTTCACTGCTCTTAGTCAGGGTCAGCAATGAGCAGCCACAGGACATGCACACGGTTTTGTTTCGTCTGGTTTTGATGGAATCTTTCTGTTTTTACCACAGAATTTCCTGTAAAAGGTAGTGACTTAATGGTGTACATTGGGGAGTATACTGCAGAGGAAATGAAAGAAAAAGTGTCCCCTTTTATGTCTTGAGTGATTTATTTTTCCAGAGTGTGATTCTGCAACTAAAATCGACCAGATTTTACCACATTCTTTAGCAGCATAAATTGGCATTTCCTAGGGACTTTTGCTACATACCACTAGCAAAGGTTTGGCATTTGACTTGCAAAATTCCAAGAACAGTGTGTGCTAGCAAAGGTTAGGCATTTGGCTTGAAAAAACATGCCCAAGAAGTGCATGCTGTTGGAGATGCAGTCCCCCCAGGACCCCCTGTACAGTCTCCTCACTGCCAGGGTTAAGGCTGAAATCTGTATTGCGGGTTTATGGGTTATTTCTGGTCACAACTTTTTGAAGAAACCGGTAGACATTCCCAACAGGATGGGAGAATGGATAAACTTTCTTCAGCACTCAGGGAGTTTTACGGTAGTGCAAAAAGTGGGAGCACAACAGTGGTACAATTATGGATGGACTAAGGGGAAAGTCAGTTTTATAGCATTATCCCTGTTCCAGACTTTCCCACACTCTCTCTGAGTGCTCTTCAGGGTCCTTCTTTGAAGATTTGAATGGAAAGCTTCAAAGATTTCTTTCCTCCTCTTTGGGGAGTTCTGCTGTAAAAGATATTATAAGTATAAAAGACAATGCTAATGCAGGCAGCATGTCAGAACATGGGATGGAAAATATGGGGCCAGTGATGTGTGATACCACCTGAATCTTTTAGGACAGGTAACAAAGAAGTATCATGATACCTACAACTGCTCATAGATTCAAATTTTCTGTCAAGCTGTTATTTTTGGGAGAAGAGGCAGGGGTATCTAGCCAGCTTTTTTCTTACAAACATCTTCCCCTGAGGCAATCTAATCTTGCTAAAGGGCCAGGATGTGTCTGTAGAGAACTTCACCCCATTGCAAAGGCTTCAAAGAGCAGCAAGCAGTTTGATGTCCGGAGACCTGTCTCTTTCTCCATCTTTCTTTTTCCCTCTACTTCTTACCCACCTTTCTTTCACTGCTCTTCCTTCTTTGAAAGCAAAAGGCACTCCCAGCACCCCACACCAACAGCTTTTCTTTGTCCCAGTAGTGGCTGTGAGCCTGTTTCCAGTTCTGGGCACTCCCCGATGCTCAGACCTGTGGAAGACGAGCAGAGCTGCGTGCCTGGTGGCCAGCACAAGGCTGCAGTCTCAGATGTCAGGACAGCACTAGCACCTAATTACACTGGGGAAAGCCTGTCTCGACTGTGATACAGCTCTGGTGTCAGAACCCTGCTAACCCTAGCCAGCCCCCTAAAATGTGCGTGCTGCTGCTCTGACATCACAGTTTTTGCAGAAACCCATTGAGTAGACCAGGGTAGTTTCCATTTCCTGCTCAGGTTTTTTCTGCATGTGGTGAGTCTGGCCGAGAGTGACACAGTAATCTTCCATCATAGCGGGGCTTGAAACCTCGAGCAGGAACCAGCACAGCACTGCATCCAGCACGTCAGGATTATTTCCCTCACTTTCTCTTGGAAGCAAAGAGAGAGGGGGCTTGGTGCTGTGTTCACCTTTGAGAGAGAATGTGTTTCAGAGGGCAGTGCGAGCTGGAAAACTCCAGTGTTAGATGCTACCCCCGGGGAAGGATGTGATGCCAGGACTGGGAATGGGCTGGGTGTGGGAAGCTGGATCTCCCCTCTTTCATATGCTCACGTTCTTACCAAAGCTCGTTTTGAAAGTTCAGAGGTGTTCCCTATCCAATACCTGCAGCTGTTGCTTTGGCAGAGCTGTCAGGCTGACTTTGCCTTTGTTATGTTCAGTGATTTCAGCAAAATGCTAACATTTTATGATGAATGCAAATGAAAAAAAAAAAGGATGTAACAGTCGCTAACTCTTTCCAACTGGACAGGAATTTCTGGTGCAGAGGGAAGTCATTGCTCACCCAGCCAGCTCCCCTCCTGTCAGATGCTTGCTGTAAACAGGGCTGAGAGAGGTACTAGAGCAGACATCACAAGAATCCTCTTCCTATATAGCACAGTCTGTGAAATTACAGATCACTCCTGAATTTCTTAGTAATTGATTAATGGAAAGCTTTTTGTATTCTTTGAGAATATAAGTAATAGTTGAATATGAGAACAGTGAACAATACCTAAGGAGACCAGTTTTGTTTTCTTCACCATTGACAGTAGCAGAGCACAGGCAGATGCAGGTATTTCTTCATTAGTGGAGCATTTAGGATTCTGAGGAGGGTGATGAAATAAGACTATGAATATGTCACCATTACTGAAAGAAATCAGTGTTAATACCTTGGCAATTTCCGTGCAAATGCCGCTACTTACAGTGTCTTGATTTCTTAAAGGGCTGTGAGGTGAAGCTGAGGGCTCAGCTCCCAGAATAGGGTGGCAGCTCTGAGCAGACATGTCTAACAGCCAGCTGTGACACTGGTGACCAGAGCTCAGGATGGAGCTGTTGAAAATGTCCCAGGTCTCTCTCCTGCAATGTTTTCAACAGCGTGCAGTGCAGAGTGCAGTTCCAAGAGTTGGATGATCAGTAGCAGTGACAGTTTATGTATCTATCCAAACAAGTGATAATGGTCAACTCTGAACACTAAAAAATCAGCTTTGGGATCTCTTGCATCATGCCACTCTAATGCTTTGATTCTCATTTTCTGCATTAGGCAGTATCTTGCTTTCTTCTAGCAGACTTTATTCTCATTTTGTCGTTGTAAGTGAATACCTCTAAATTAATGGAGCTCTACTTTGTTTCCTACCTGCTCTGTCTCCCCAGTGCTGCACAGACTGCATTCTCATACACTGCACTGCTTCTTCCTTGTTTTCCTCTTTGCTAAATATACTTTAAGTGTTAATTGTTAATAAAAGGCTTGAAACAGAAACCAGCTTGACAGGGAAGCTCAAATGCAAACCCTCCCCTCACTACTTGGCAATTGGAAGGGGCTTCAGATACTTTGATTTAAATCTGTGCCCTGTGGATTTGAATCCACATCCTACTCTAACCTGAAAAGGCTTATTTTTCCAGAACAGATGGGGACTGAGTTGACAGATCCTCATAAAATTGACTTGTGAGAGACGATGTTATCTCATCATGTTTGAGACAAAACCAAGCCAAATAACAAAAGCTTTGCTGAGCTATCCGTGCTGCATCTGCCTTGCCAGAGTTGTTCCAGTTCCAGGTCGCTGTGGGAACTGTGATTTTTTTTGTCTGGAAGAACAGTCCGAGGCCTTAAGAAAACGATCAAAGATTTTTTTTTTCCTGCTTTTCTTCCCTTTTTGATGTCCACACCGGGGTGAATTTTTTTTTTTTTTTTTTTTTTTATGGTATTGGATTTCATTGCGAAAGAACGGCTCGGTTCACTTGTAGCTTTGCAGCTGTCCTGCACTGCCCTGGTACGGGACGTGGGGAGGTTTGGTGGCTGTGCCTTGCCGTGGGTGCTGCCGCGGCCGGGCCGGAGCGGCGGCGCTGCGCGGGGCCGCTTGCCCAGTGGAGTGCTGACACCTAGTCGCAGCCGGCCGCGCTGCAGCGCCGGGGGAGCTGTGCCGCACACCCGTGATTTTGGGCTCTCTGTGCAGCAAAGACCTAAAGTCCCATGGGATTGGGACGCAGCCCCGCTAATGAGCTAAGTTAATGAGTGATACCGTGTTTCCCGAAGGAAGCCGGCCGTGCCCTGGGCTGCGTCCAAAGCAGCGTGGGCTGCAGATCGAGGGAGGGATTCTCCCTCTCGGCTCCGGTGGGACCCCACTGCAGCCCTGTGTCCATCTCTGGAGTCCTCGGAGCACGAAGGACATGGACCTGTTGGATCAGTGGAGGAGGCCACTAAGTTGATTAAATGGATGGACCATCTCTCCTATGAGGAAGGGCTGAGAGAATTGGGATTTTTCAGCCTGGAAAAGAGAAGGCTTTGAGGTGACCTAATTCCAGCCTTCCAGAGCCTGAGGGGTGCCTACAGGAAAGATGGAGGGACACTATTTACAGGGGCATGGAGTGACAGGACAAGGGGGAATGGCTTCAAAATGAAAGAGGGTAGGTGTAGATTAGATATTAGGAGAAAAATCTTTACTGTGAGGGTGGTGAGGCACTGGAACAAGTTGTCCAGAGAAGTTGTGGCTGCTCCATCCCTGGAAGTGTTCAAGGCCAGGTTGGATGGGGCTCTGAGCAGCCTGGTCTAGTAGAAGGTGCCCTTGCCAACAGCAGGGGGGTTGGGACTAGGTGATCTTTAAGGTCCTTTCCAACCCAGACCATTCAGATTCGCTGATTCTATGAATTCTGCCAGCCAGGAAGCACCAAAGCCTCCTGTCCAAAGCATGGAAAGGTCATCTCCTTAAATTTTGGGAGCAGTTAACTTTAAAACATTTAAGACCATCTCCTAATCTTTCTAGGATGGAGACAAAATAGCAGGATCCTGGATCTCAGATTCTGTGGCAATCGAAAGAGAGACTTTGACCCAGCTTGCGTTCTGTGTGTCAGACGTGCACTGAAGACGAGTTCCAGGAAGGATGGGAGGATGCAGCTGGTTTTGCATCCTCTGGGCCAGCTGAGGCATTCTGGGCTAATTGGAAAGCCAAAGTGGTCCTCAACATAAACTAAAGCAAGTAACTACTCCAGCTCACTGCTGAGCTGTGGTGCCATCTAGAAGGGCTGAGCAATATGACATAAGCTCTCTACTGCTCCCAAAGTACCACGCAGCAAAAGCTGAGAGGATGGATCAAATGGAGATGCACACCGTGGTTCTCCATTGCTCAAACATGAGAAGGTGGCCATTCAGCTCCCCTTATGACTCCTCTGTAGCACTCCAGAGACACAAGGGAACTGTAGGAATGGCCAGCTTCAGCTGTGTTACTCAGGCTTCAGCTGCTGCCTCGTCACTTCCCCTGGTAACTCATCTCAAGTCAGAGCCTGTTTTCTTCTGAGTCTCAGGTTCTGTCATCACCATGAGTCAAGGAGCAGCCAAACATACTTCTCCACCATGCATGTGTCATGTGTCATCATGTGCATGTGTGCAGACACATGCTCTACATTCTCATAAGCCTTTCCAAATGTTTATCTCGGATTAGGAGAATTTGAACACATAGTCATCGTTGTCAGCAGTGAGCCACAGAAATGTAAAGGTCCCTAAGCTTCCCAGACAATGCAGCATGAACAAGTCTTCGTAGAAGCTTAGCGAGTTCTTGCAGATACCAGCAGAAACACTGAAGTCAGCTTCGTGGCTGAAAATACTTGCTCCCAGAAGGGGAAAAAAGAAAATCTGCTTGTGAGTATTCATGAAATAAGAAGTCAAGAGCTCATGCCTCAAAATGATAACCACAACTTTGTGTGTCCCTTGCACTCACAAGCCAAGGGTGGTCTTGAGTGTTGGTTCATTCTCCTGTGGCAGGTGAACATGTGCACAGTCATTTGTGACTGATCAGCAGCTTTAGTTCAGATCTGTGTCTTTCAGCAACATAATGCTGCCAGGAGAGACAGGCATTCACCACCTAAACCTATTTTAGACACTGGTGATACTTGAAATGTGGTGAGACAGCATTTCAGTGATGTATCTGAGCCTTGCTTAGCATATAGAGAGTCCCACTGGATCACAGTTCCAAAATATGAACAAGATTTAGATAAAGAGTTTCCACTGAGCATGGATAGGATAGATATAGGTGCTCAGTTCCTTTAGGTGTCTCGGAAAAAAAACAGATATTCATTAAAGCTCCTAACAGTTTACAGCTAGGCATGCTTTTAAATTCTTTGCTGTTTGATTTTCCAAGAGAAGCTTATGTATCTCATGTTTTTAAAATAAATCACTTTAAAATTCAAGCTCACTTTACCAGTTACAGGTTACCTGGGTGCCTTGGAGCTTTGCAGTCCTCTACATCAGCCCTCCCAGGAGCGTGCTTGCTTTCTGTGCTTCTCCATCTTTTAAATCAGCCCTGCATCTGCTCCTGTACTTCTCCATTATTTAAATCAAGGCTTCATCTGCTCCTTGTACTACTGGTGACCTTTGCCCTGGGTCAAGTGTTAGTGATCCACAGATTAAATATCTTTCCTTTAGAAGATAATGCATTCTCTTAATAAATCATTTCACCCCCTTTTTCCACATCCCCTCTGTTGATGACCCTATAAAAGAGGGTTGCAGCAACACTGGTATTTCTACTATAAATTCCTCTTCATGGAGGTTCATAACTCATCTTTTGTTTGTTTTATATGCAGGGTTCCAGTCTGGGGACACATTTGTTTTTATTCCCCTTTCAAATTGTTTTGAAATATTTAAAGTTATAAAATAGACAAAAATACAAATGTACAGTGTATAGTTATTTTCCTCTTTTATAATCAATCCAGATCTTTGAATGGAAATTATGATTAGGAAATGAATATGTAATGGAATTTCAGTAATTTTCATATGTTCAAAATAAATATTGATATTAAGACACGTTTCTGAACCCTAATTCAGTAATTTTACTACAGTTTTATTACCTTTTCAAATGTGCATTTGCATGAAAATGTAGTGGTGCTGGCACCTACTGCTTGCAGCCTCCTTTTTTTAATAATAATAAAAAAAAACCCTTCATGTAAAAGAAAGAGAAGGACACAGACTACATTGCTGTTTGGCAGGACTTTTCTGAAGTCTAAAATCAGTTGGTATGAAGGTCATTCCATCCACCTACAGCCTAAGAAACTGGGCTCCATGTGGTAGAAAAAAATCTCCTGCATTACTCAATTGCAAGGAAGAACTTGTGAACTTAATGTCCCAAATGACCCTTCTGGAGGGTTCTTCAGCCCTAAATGCATTTCTCATTTTCCTGATTTGCACCATTGCAGCAGACACTCGGCTGTTGGCACTGTGCAGTATTTCCAAATGATTATGTGTAAATTGCTGCAAATTATAGCAAGAAATTAGCTGTAACTCCCATGGCATATTTTTATCCTTGTGTTTATTATGATTTTCTAATCCTCCAAAAAGCATGCTGAGATGGCATTTCCGTGCTCCTAGGAGAAGGCTGTGAGCAGAAATAGCAAACTAATCTGTCTCCCCAGGTATTTATACCACATTCATCGCTGTGCTGTCTGAGCATGTAACACTGTCCCCTCGCTCTTTTTAAGTGAAATGATGTCCTGTTAAATAAGTGTGAAGGAAGCTGATGCTACCGTGACTAGTTATCCAAACCTGCTGCCATTCTTTGACCAAAGCAGAATAAAAAGAGATTTGCTTTTGAGCTCATTTTTAAATGATGGATCTTTACAGTGCTCCGTGCTTTGAATTACATTTGTCCATCTTCATTGCCACGGCTGTGTACAGAGCCTGAGGTCATCCAGGGAATTAAGCCTGTAAGCATCTTAGCAGTGATACTGATCCCAGGGCCTGCTCAGGCCCTAAAATGCTCTGTCTTTAAGAAAGCTGAATTCTTTTAGACCCTTCCAAATAACCTCAACTTTTGCCAGCTGTTATGGGCAATAAAGCAACACTGAAATGCCCCAGCCGGGACCGGGGGTTGTTCTGTGTTGGGAATTCACCCGTCCAAGCCAGGAGGACTGCCCTGCCCCAGCTCAGTGAGCGTGGGGAGAAGCACTGAGCCAACACAAACCCCACTGGCCTCACATAGCAGCAGGAGTGGGACTGTGATGGTCTTTCATTAGGCAACAGTGAGGGTGATTGCATTTAATCTGGGAGGCATTTTAATGGCTATCGGTAGCAAGAGCAAGCAAGCTCCATACCAGCAGTTCAGTGCATGTAATTCTGAGTGTTCACAATAAAACCCCAGAATACCCACTCATCCTCAGCAGACTTGCCTTTGTATCAATTTGGGACTAGATTCTTGGCATGCCAGGGAATTATGCATCATAATGACTTAATCAAGGGCTTTCACAGTGTATTCTGGAGCTGAGAAACCTTTTTAAACCCAAATGCAGATGGAAGCTTGGACCCAGCAGTGAGTGCTTTGCTCATGAAGTCAGAGGAGCTCTGCACAGACTGACCCCCTGTGCCTCTGCAAAGCTCTATTGATTTTGGTAACTTCATCTGTGCAGGGATGTGAATCTATCTACAGGGAGCTAAATGAAGCCTAAAGTTATCGATTTTCAAGAGCAAAGAACTTTAGTTAAAAATCTCTTATGTTTTTTTAATTATTCCTGATTTTGAAACATGGCATCACAGCAGAGTAATGATATTAAGAAGCGACAGTAAATAAATCAGCCAGTTGCATGTGATTTAATGCAGTAAGGGCAGAGAATGGGATTGACTGAATTAGACAAGGTTTTTATTTGCTCTTTGTGCTGGATAACTGTTAATCACTCAATGAGAAATGCATTTCCAATGGCCAGTGCTCAAGCAACGTAAATAATAGCAACATCCTTGTTTCTCCTTTGCCCTCAATCTCCTTTTGGAGGCTTGACAATAAACAGCCATTCCCAATCTATTTCGTAACTCAGAACCCAGATCCAAAAAGCCGCCATGAAACGTAATTAGTTTACTTTACTTGTCTCTCCTTTATATTCCTGAGCTAATAAATGGCCACTGCAGTTCCAGAGGGAGTTAATTTTTCTGGCTGCCTACAGGGGATTGAGAGTTGTTGTCTCACTTCAGGACAACTCAGTCATTTGCTGGATGTATCAGCAGGGGCCTGTGCTTGCTACAGAAGGTGGCAAGCCACGAAATCTGCAATCATTATATCCAGTGTAAAACTTGGTGCTCCTATGGCATGGCAGACCCCTTCAACCTGCTGAGTTTTGGTTTCCTCGTCTATTGGATGGGCTTCTCCAAAAGGTTTGCTGACTCTGGCAATATGAGTTAACTTTCTAGTTATGCCTACATGTCCTTGAGAAAACCACTGGTCTCTCTATGACCCAGTTCCCCACTTCTAAAACAGAGGAAATTTGAGAATTGCATTCAGCTCTGTGCCTGTTGCCTGTATTTAGCAGCCTTCCCAAGGAGGTGTGTTGGGGCAAGAGGTTCTGTATGTGGTACCTCAGCTGGGCTGAACTGTGCTCAGGCTATTGACGATGATAATTCTGCAGCCACAAGCTCAGTGGAGCCAAAGCAGGTAAGAGCTGACTCAGAGGTGCATCACTCCAGTCATTTGCCATCTGTGTGTGAGTCAGAGCCCTAATATTTGTTTTCCATCCTTTGTTGGAAGTCAGTGGAGCTGTTTATTTATGCAGCAGTTGACACGCTGGGACCTTAATCTCGGCCAGGCCTAGGTGCTGGTTTAATACACAGCCTAATGTAGCATGTCATGGAGCGAGAGGCTGGCTTTGGCATTTATATGTATGTGTGTGTATATGTCTTGAATCCCATTTTTCTCCCACATGACACTGTAGATAGCAGCTAGATCTGCCTTAGAGATGCCAAAGATGTAGAGCTTGTAATTCTTCGGACATGTGTTTTGGTTAAGTCACCTAAGATTGAGTGCTAGTGAGGCAACCTGAACGGCAGTTTTATCAAGTTCATCTTTTCAAATCACTTTTCTTTCACAATATGGCTTGCTAGCTGTAAAATTATTCCATTGAACTATGTTACCACACTCTGAGGCAATTTGTTTTCTTGTGCATTGATATTTGATCCAAGGTACTTGCTCCTGAGAACATTCTTCCTTTTTAACCAC
This sequence comes from Cnemophilus loriae, assembly GCA_013397755.1. NCBI lineage: Eukaryota > Metazoa > Chordata > Aves > Passeriformes > Corvidae > Cnemophilus > Cnemophilus loriae. The sequence continues at coordinate 2,276,437 of VZTF01003765.1, read as the reverse complement.
TTAGATAGAAGTTAATTTTGTATAAATTGGAAATTGGTGTAGAACAGCATTTCTTTTGTATTCTGTCCTTTGTTATTTGCTAATCACTTTTTCTGGATAGCCACTTTGTGAGTGGATTTCTATTCAGTCATGGTCAGATTCTTTAGTGTTTCGTGTACTAAATTAATTTGTTGTGTAGCTCTCCAAAATAGTTTAGAATTATAGATTTCATAAAAGGGTAAAAATCTCATTTTAAAATAAAGAAATGGTTTTGCTAGTATGTAATGTTTGGCAAATTGAAAACAACTGCAATAACAATAAACTACATTTATTGTTAATTAACTTGTAATCTAATGGAAACTAATCTCCCCTGGAAGGTAAAAACACAACACACTTGCATGATGTAGTAGGTTTTCTGTTCATGGCGTCCAGCTGGATACCCAACAAAGAAAATGTCTGGGGTGTTATTGTAGCAATTCCTTGCCAAACAATGCTCCCTCCGTTAGCCATGGCCTTGTGTGAAATCAGGAGGTGTTTTAGGTGCATTAGGGACCTCTAGCTATTGTTTCTCTTTGAGACATTGTTTTTGTCCTAAAACATCCGCGCGGTCCTGTCCTCTTTCTTCCTTTCTGCGGGTTCACAGCCCTGCCCTGCAGCCTCACACGCCTGTGTGTAAGGTTGGCTGATGGGGCATCCTCCTGCATGGAGGGGGGTAGAATGCAGCTGCAGGATCCAACCCGGACAGCTTCTATCTCCATTCTAAAGGGTTCTGAACACTTCTGAGGAAGCAGGGCTGGCTGACAAAGTGTGGCCGGGGAGATCACACTCCTGAATAGAGCTCAGTTTTAGCGAACACAGTTCCTAATTCCTGGTGATATTGGCAAGATACGAATGCTGAGACAAACATTTACAACCCAAATAATACACTGAAAATTGTGTTCTGATGTGAAAAGGGACTCGGTAACAATGTTACTTCCAAGCTGCAGGAAGCTGCTCTCACTGAGTCCAGACCAACTGTAAGCAGTTTACAAGCAAAAGTACAGTATTTATTTCTTAGCTGCCCGCCATATAAAGGGGCTGTGCTCTAGGCTGGTTGCCTTATAGCCCGTGTAGTCATTTCCCCAGGTGGGTGTTGTAGTCATGACTTGGTGATGCTTTGCCCCTGCTTTGTATTTACAACAGGGAGGTTGCAACTGGATGTGAAAAAGGTCAGAATGGGTTCCTTCCTTCTGATAAATGTACACCTGCTGGAATTGGAGCATCCAGTCTGCCTGCTTTGATAACACAAAGCAGAGAATTTCAGTCATTGCTTTCTGTGTGTGGCTCATAAATGAGCTAAGACAGGCTCTGCTAGCTAAATGAACCCTCACAGTTTCATCACTTTTTTCCTTTTAACAGTTTTGCAGAAATGTAACACTCCAGAACGCTCCAATTCACACGTGCCTCGCAACAACTGCTGTGGTTCCTTCTCCCAGAGCATTCCCCCTTGGCTTGTGCACTGGCCCTGGAGCTACCTGAGTGTTGGTGCAGTAAGGTTGTAAACCTTCTTTCTGCCCTGAGGTACCTGTCTGATATTCAGCCAAAGTTTGTTCTTTACCACTGGTATGTTTTGCTGGGGGTTCAGTGGTTAAACAGCCAAAATGGTAGATAAGATTTTCACCATTAAAGCTAAATACCTTCGCTGGTGGTGTCTTTATGGCTGTGTTTCTATATGCCCCTGTACTTATTTGAGTTAGGGTATGGTGACAAAAACATTCTGTCATCGTTAACACTACATGAACTAACGGTGATGTCTCTATCTCCATCTCCCCCTTTATTAAAGTTTGGTATTTTGATACCTTCTGACATGACTAGATGAAGAAGAATGCTGAGTCAGCACAGCCTTTTTACTGTGAAGAAATTATTGCATGAGTGTTGACTCCTAAGGAATTCGTAGAAATTTATTTCTAGAGAGAAGTTGAGCTATCAGCCTCCAGAGAACTAAATGATAGCAGTTGGTTTCAATAATTACAGTGCTTTTAATTTGGCACATTGTCCTTTTGTCATCACAGGGTTTCTTCTTGCTTGAGGAGCCTGAAGAAAGGGAATATTGACATTTGAGTGATTAAAATCTGGGAAAGTTTACCTTTGGTTTGTCTGTAGCATCTCTGCATAGACAGCACAATCTACTGAAGTTAAAAAGATTATTAAGGCATTACTGTGCAGGGAAATTTTAGTGCCAAGAATTTAGCCATGTATGTCTGACCGTATTAATGGGAATCCTCCTGCTAAATCCCTGTGCACCCTGGTACATAATTTACCTAATGATTTCAGTTAAGCACAAAAAACAAGCACCATCTGAAACTGTTTGACTTACAGTGCTTGATGCATGGGAGCCAGAGAGAAAACAGCACTGCAGTGTGAGTATCTCAGTTCCCAGTACTGGGAGTGAGGGGAGAAGATGGGCTTTAGGATAAACATATTCTGGGACATCAGTGCACACTGTAATGGATTCATGGCACAGGCTTTGGATTCAGCTTTTACCCTACTGTGAGGGATGGGCCTTTCTTACCCTCAATCTCAAGAGTCCAGTTGAGCAACTCTTTAGGTCTGATTTAGGCTCCTGGCTTAAAAAATGGCACTCAACTGTAAGCTCTAGGAAACCTTTAATTTGCAAAGAATTTGGTGTTGGATCCACTTTGGACATAAATCACTACTTTTACAGTGAATTTTTCCTATCTCTTCCCTGTATGTGAGATTTCAGCTTTGTTGTATGCTGGTCTGGTATTTCCCATCCGCCTTTGGCAATAATTTTTCAAGGGAAGGTCTGATCAGTTGTCTTCCCTTGTGGTACAGTTCCATTCATATAATGATAGGTTATAGAGGCAGCATGATATGGACAGTCTGTTAGGAACAATCTGCTATTTCAGGTAATAAGTGAGTCCTCTCATAACTACATATAGCAACACGGTGAATTTTTAAAAGTGACAAAATAGAAGAATTTCTCACCTTCCCTATTTTCAGCTCTGATCTTATCCTTCAAGTATACATGGCAGAGCCAGCCCCAAAGCAGAAATTAGAGCAGACTGTGGGAACACACTAAGGATGCCTCATCTCTCAAAGTCCAGTAGAATGCTACATATTCTCCTACTACACTTAGGAAGGATTTGCTGTCTGTTAAATAAAGTGGTATTATCTGCATCACAAGTCAGACATCAGCAAAGCACCTACACATCCCTGGCTGAAGGCTGCCTGTCATCCACCTTCCCACGCGTATCTCGTGTTTGGGCTCTAGTGAGTAAAGCTGTGTGTGCTCAGGTGCTGAGCCAAAGGGAGCTGGGCTTCACAAGTCACTGGACTGCTTAGGAAATGTTTTAGAGAAACTCAAGCACTGCTAGAAGTGAACCTTCCAAGTCACAGCCTTGTCCCTGAGCTCAGCTGGAAATATTGTGCCAAGCACGGTCACAGGGAACCTAATGCTTGAGGAAGTGCCATCATCACTCACAAGTGATGAAACGACCACAAAATACTTTGGAGCATATTTTTACAAGCAGCAGCATATCAGCTCTTATGTCCTCATCAAATTCCAAATCAAGCAATTACCTTGCAATTCCAAATGGCAATATTATTGTTTGCTTCATTACCTGCTGCGCTCGCTAATTCTGTTTGTGCAGGATGGTCACTATTTCTCCAGCTTAGCAGCAGTCACGTTTTAGCAATGAGCAAAAAGACCCATTATCAGCCTTCCACAGCACCTCAGATCTCTTCAGGATGAATAGTGCAATATAAATGTAGAGGATTATTTAAAAACCCATTGCAAACACTTCTAGCGTATTAGCCATAATAATAGTCTGACTGTTTTATTTGGCAATAATCCAATTCCTTCATCAAGATACAGTACCTGGTGCATGTACTTCCAGACCAGCTGACTGGCTCATAAAATAACAGGGTGGCAAAATTATCAGGAAAAACAATGATGCACTTTTCTATTGCTGTAAGTTATGGGTGTGTAATAAAAGGGGAACATGAAGTTCTTGAGCCAGTAAGCGTAAAGGTGAGGGGTTTACAGCAGCTGTAAGTCCTGAAGTGTGCCTTTAATACTGCACAATTTTTAGCTGTTCAGCCTGATTTTTGTGAGCCAGACTAAAACCAGTAAAGGTGAAGCAGATAATGTAAGAGTTGGAAACTGTAGCAAGGCAGTGTTTTCTTTGAGAAAAGAGCAAAGGGAGATGTGAAACACTACAAATCAAAAGTAAAAATGTACAGGCTTCCATAAGAGCATAAATGAGGCATTGGCCTAAATTCACTACACACGTGGTTTATCTGAAATCTGAGGAGAAATCCAGAGAAAAGTTCACTTTGCTATTTAAGCAGTATAGCCATAATAATACAATTACAACCAATGTAGTTTCTGTGAGATTTAGTTTCTAATCTAGTGCTTATGAACAAATCTGCATCCACTCTAGAAAGGATGCCTCCAGGGGGAATGAGGCATGGCAGGGTGCCAGCATTAACAAAAGCAGATATATCACATTCATTGGCACTTCTGAATTATATAGATATATATGTATAAATGTTGATAATACTCATCACTATTAACCAAATAATTCCTGAACAAATGATGCCTGGGGATCTATGCAACTGGCTGCTTTTTTAAACCAAACATTTGTTTAACATGAAGGAAACCTCCCTGGAAGGGTTTCCTGAGTTGTGTGCTTGTGCTGCCAGTGATTGGTAACAAGTTTGGGTGTTGGTATGCTGTGTGCACTCAAGGCTGGCAGAAATTCTACAAAGGAGACTTGTACTGGGCTCCAAACTCAGCTCAGTCCTGGAGCAGAGCATCTTAGGCTTAAGTGATTGATTTTTAGAAGCATCTCCATAAATCTGTAGTGATCTTCAGCCTTTCTGTTGCTGATTCAGTTAAGCATGGAAGAGGGGTGAGGTGATCCTTCATCACCTTGCCAGCTACTCAGCTGAGTGGGTGGGCTTGCCAACTGAGCAAACCTCAGCTCGCAGATCTTCCTTAGCTCCTGATTGTTTGTTCCTAAAGAAAAGCCTGGAGAGGAGCAGATCCTGATATCTACCTATGGCTCCACTAATTAAGACACGCTTTAGGCATAGAGCTAATCAAGCCTTAGAGCACCTCTGTGCTGCAGATGCTTCTTTTCTGTAACTACACTGGGGCTCTGCCATTCACCTCCTGTGAACTGAGGAGCTTCTCCCATCACAGCTATTGTCACCAGGGAAGAAAGTGTTACTCAACACAAGTAAATATGACAGCAGCTGGGTCTATAGTTAAGTCTAATCTGCTCTGAAGTGAGAACTGACATAGGCCTAACTGGGCTGGATGAGTCAGTGGCAGAACCAGGGCGAGAAGAAGAATCCCTTATTATCAGCTCTGTGATATAAACACATGCCTTCCCTCTCTGCCTTCCCAACCCTTCATTAAAACAGCGGTAGCAGTTAGATTTAGTTTATTTTTTTTTCTCAAGATGAGCTTTCACCTATTTTTTCAGTTAGGCAGGAATCCTTCTCCTTGCCTTGCTCTTCCTCAGCTTTCTCTCTTCCTATAAAGCACCAGAGTGTCAGGCTCCTCACGTTTGCCAACATGAAACAAAAATTGCTAAGAAATACAAATGCTTCATGTTTGCTTGGTTGCCCCATACCTGTCATCTGGGTACAGCTCTTGTAGCTGTGTTTCATTCTTTATGGGGCACTGCAGCCCCACATGAACATTTACAAGCTGTGAGTCAGGCCTCCAAGAAAAGTCATGCATGACTTAAAATCACAAGGTTGATCAAAAACAATAAAATGCATATTTTCAATTTACTTGTGAGGGTCACCCATTTCTGGTCTTCAAGCCCTGCTTTGCAATCATTAAGGCTAGAAATTCAGGGTATTCATTTGTCATGAGCTACACATAATTCTTATTTTCAGAAAAACAGGAAATACTGTAAGACCTAATGGCCAGAATTGGCAGCGCTGCTGCTGACACTGAATGTACTTACAGAAACTAAATGTGTGATTTTTTTCCTTTCCATCTAGAATGAGGGGTTGGCTTTTCACTTCAGCACAATGTCTCAGTGTTTGGACATGTCAAACTACTTGAGAAAGTGTGGATTGCTTTTGCTGAGGCTTTTTAAAAATTGTATCAATGGGTTGGCGTTGGATGAAAGTCACAGTGGGGTGGACAGTCCCCTGATTCTGCACTTTCAGCCTATGGTTGAGTGTGCCACTGATTTGGTTTAGGTTTGGCATATTTGTTTCACCTCTTCACATAGCTCCGTACACTTCAGAATACCATTCTGAAATTACAACGAGAAAAAGAAGGGGAAAAAAAGGAGAGAAGACTAATTTTCTTTTTCTCATTGTAAATTTTGGACATTATAGCAAGATGGTCAAATGGCTGGACTTGGCACACCCCATCATCCAGACCTTCAGGCTAAACATCTCGCTGGCAGCCGCGTCCCTCGGGTAAATAGGATTCTGCAAAATGACAATGCAGCTTGTCTGGGCAGGGGACAGGCCACATCCCAAGGTGAATAATGAGCTCCCTCAGGGGCTCATGGCCATCGCAAACATCACCACCTTCTGCTTCCTGGGCGAGATGCAATTCCTAGAGCTCGTGTTCTTGGATGCAAAGAGAGCACTAATAGTACCTGCCAAGACACGTGGGCCTTTCCTTGAAAAAAAGGGTGAGAAACCAAAATACATATGATACATGTTAGTCATGTTGCTTATTGCACTGTTGGCACAGTCTTCACCTGGGGCTCCTATACTCATCCAGGATCTGGGGATGAGTCACACATACTGCATATGCACTTATGGGCAATCTGAGCATACACAGAACATAATGGGAATTTCTTGATGTCCCAACTTGCTTTTGCTTCCCTGTGTGCAACAAGATGTCTGCAAATCCTAGACAGAGCCCTTTTTCTCTGACATGAGGTTGCTGAATGGAAAAACATAGCATGCCCACAGGGAGCTGCATGTGTGGAACATCAGTTTTTTTGCTAGAAAAATAGACTAATGTTGCACGTTACTGCTGGCCATGTGGCCTTGGGGATGATTTTCTGAAATCTCTGGATTCTGAAGTCGTGGTAGCACTCAAGAATCTCTGTTAAGCAAAAAGTTTTCAGCCTCCACATTTGTAAAATAAAGCTGGTTTCGTGTGATTCCCCAGCACATCAAAAAGTGAAGACAAATAAGAACACACTGAACCTGTATTTTGAAGACTGAAAGTCTGCAAGCCAATCACACGGCTTTGGGGGACCTGAAATTATTTCTGAACAGCTTGTGTTGACAACTTTCTAATTTTCCTTTAATAGCTGTGTCTGTGCTTGTGTGGTTTGGCTTCCTACACCTTCTTTTATAAAGCTATCATCAATGTTATTTTGTATATGTTAAACTTTGTTTTATTTTTGCTTCTAGTTTGCTTCACTAACAGGAGATAGTGTTATATGCAAGGCAATTATTCAGGCATTACAGGATGAAAAGGTGGACTATATTTCCCTAGGAAATAAAGTTTTCAGACAGTCTTTTCCACACATGGAAAAAGAATGAAAGCTTCAACACTGCCTGTTCTGGTTCCCTGCTTGCAGCAATAGATATGTTGGGGATTTTTTTTTTCTTGCTTGAAAACAGAAAGATTGTTAAAAACAAGGATTCAAAACGGAAGGACAAAAAAGGCACGGTGCTAACATAACATGTTGAAGGGAGAATGTTTGTTAGCCTTCAGTGGTAGTGTCTCACTTCCAGGAGGTTGTTTTACTGCAGGCAAAACACAACAACACAGCAATGAATAAAATATTAAATGCTGCTGAGATTTTTAGAAGGACATTTTTATAGTTCTACCAGGTGCAGTGGCATTCTTTTAATTACCTGGGCATGACAAAGAATGCTGCAAAGCTGAAGCGTTAATTCTCTGCTATACATAAGGCAATAAAGGTAAGAGACAGGAAAGGGAACTGAGCTGCAGGTAGAAGATTCTGGTCTGTGCACAGAAATGGTCAATGCTGTTTGTTCTGATCTGCACATGGTTATTACACTGCTAACAGGTGGAAATCATTTTGAAGGGTATAAAACCCAGTCATAACAAAATATCAGATTTATCCATCAGATGAATTCCAAGTACTGGTGTCTTCCCCAATGCTGGCACTCTACAGTGTTTCCTATTGTGTCTTACTCAATCTAATATATGTAACACTGTAAGGGATAACAGGCCCCGTCACCTGCTAACACTCACCCTTGTCTAACTCCAGACCTTTACTCAGACATTTCTCAAGACTTTACCAGGAGCTCATTCTTCAGGAAAATAATCAGTACTGACTCCACTGAAATATTTTCTACAAGTGTTGTCAATGAGAAATCAAACAACATTTTTTGGCAGTTAATCAAGTTGTCCCCTGAGTATTGTGAGTGTAAATACTTGCCCCTGTACTAGACCTGCTCCCCAGAGGCTGGTTGGAGAAATACTTCCTTAGGAAGAGACTGAGCCTTAGAACACCTGAGCATCTGCCATGCCCTCAGCTCCTGACGACTTCAAGGACAACTGAACTCACCCCATTTTTATCTGCCTTCTGCAGGTCCTCTCTCTTCTTCAGGAGCTGATATAATCCTACATAATGAGCACTCTTTGACACTCAGCAACTCACAACATGAGGTATTATAAAGTAGAGAAGTATTATCTAATATCATGGCAGAGTGATATTATGCATTTTGCCCAATATCATACAGAAGATCTCTTGTAGCACACAGAAAAACATCCCAGAGAAGTAACTTTTTGTTAGATATGGACTAATACATAGGTCTTTAATGTTTATTATTTCCCCTGTTTTACTTATTGCTCCGCTTTCTCTGTTTTATTCAGGATTTACTATTGATTTTGAACTACCCTGGGATATTTTGTTAGTAGAAAGCTTTCTGGTTTATGGTTTGTGTTTCTCCCAATTCCTCTCTTCCGGTAGTATGGGCTCTGGCAGCCCAGCTCCAGCACAGTTAGCAGCAGTTTTGTATACGATCAGTGCTTCTCATGGTATTTTCTGCAGACACTACTGTAACATAAAATAGCACAAAAAGTTGTGTGTCTGTACCACAGTTCATAATCCAGCATTTTAGCACCAGTGCATCTCCATCACTGCTTTAAGCTGTGAGCTGGGCCAGGCGAATTATAAACTAGGTCACCATCCCCTTCTCCAATCCCCACCAGAGAGGTGGGAACATCTCACAGAGAGGAAAGAGGCAGGCAGAGGGGGGTGATGAACCATATCCTTCTGTGGCCAGGCCCATCAGTGCTCATCTGGAGAGCTGTGACCTGGGGCTGTGATCACTGCTGTGTAGGTACACACTGGACAAGGTCTTCATGAGCTGGCTTGATTACCAGTAGCATTCAAGTTGTTGAAGCCAGATTTTGGCACAGGCTAGTGACTCAATGAATATTATTCTGATTGGTTTTGCAGCCCACGTGGCTCAGCGATGGCTGCTGGTAGCAGAGCCTGAGCTTCGGTTGAAGGTGGGTTGAGCACACCTCTGTTACGTAACACCCACATCAATGCCTCCCATGCAGACACAGCTTAATGTTGACATTTTCAACTGTATAATTAGGCATGCCAGCAAATGAACAGCAGCAGTATTAAGCACTCTTCTTTGTGAGAACTACTGAGCTTGGTGTGGAGAGTGTAAATATTTTGCCTCAGTTAAGGAAAAGAAATTAGGGAAAATAAATATTCCCAAGCACATTCTAGACAATGCTAGATAAAAGAACAAAGCACAGTATAAAGCAGATTTTACAAGGCAGTATTTACAAAGACCTTACATTACTTCCACACCCTAACATTTTCATGGCTGAACTGCACAGAAACCCACCATATCTTCACATGCAGGACACTATATTCTAGGAGGTGTGACTTTCAGAAATACCAGAGTTTTCTATGCTAAAAAGAAAAAGCCAAAAACCTGCTGTGCTCTACTGTGGTATGCTGCTCTCTTTCTGCAGAACTTGTTCTTTATTGTGGCAACTCTGATAATTAGCAATTTCCCACAGGAGGGAAGATTTTGCAAGCCTGTAAGTGTCCCCTTTCATTTAGAAGAGGAGAAGTAGAAAAGTAGGGAGGAAGCAGAGAGAAGCAAGCTGGGAGAGAGGTGTGATTTATTGCTCTTCAACTGTAGACCTGTCAGTGATCCAAATCCTTAATCTTGTTCTGTGTGTACTTTTGCTCAGGAAGTCCACTGGGCATTTCCTGTGTGTAACTCAGGTAAGTTGCTAATATGGCTTTTTGATGTCTCCTGGGCAGTGCACAAGACATCAAAAGACAGTATAGGGAATCAGGCATCAGAGTTTCTTCAGATCAAATTAAATTAAACAGTACATCAGCTGGACCAGATCTGCTTTTATAAAATGTGTCAGGGATAGGGTAGGAATGAGGATGGACAGGGCTCTGCTCTGATTCTCTGTCACTGTGGTCCTCACATAGGCTACAGCTGTGCAGGAGCTGCTCAAATGTGATACTACCCAAGGGATTTCCATCTGTTACAGGAGAACAGGAACACGATAGCTCTCCCTCTCCGGACCTTCCTTGTCCCTGTGTAGAGTGCAGGGAGCATGGTCTGTAATCTGTGTTCACTAGCAATTCCCAGGAAACTGCCAGCACAGAGGTGAGAGATGGATAGACTCTGGCCCTCCCGATGGGATACAATGAGCAAAGTACACTGCAGAAAAGCAGGAAGGCTGTGCCCAGTTTCTGGCTAGGAAGACTTGGGGATTTCTGTGATTGTTTTAGGATCCTTGAATGAAGGGTACTACCCAAAGGCAGCCCCAGCTATCAATCTTCCAAAAGGCTTCTTTTCTGAGGGAGAATACCAGGATAGCAGTCATCCCATCTCAGCTTGATATCCTCTGCCAAAGTTTACAAGAGAGCTCGAAGCTGATCATGACACAATACTTGGATATTGTGGGACAAAAATATGTGCTGTAGGTATATTAAAAGCCTCAGCTTCAAATTTCCTAAAGAAAGCATACAAAATCTCAAATGCATTTTGAGGATCTGTGAAGCTATAGAAATGTCCTGTTTTATAACTTTCTCCAGTAGAACATTTTATTTTTTTAAATCCATCAAAATCTAATGACATTTTGACAGAAAAGAATAATTGTCTCATTTAAGGGAACACTGATCAGATCTGCTTTGCTGTAAAACTTTTTATCAGCTGCAAATTTCCAGCCATTCAAATATCCAAGACTGCTTTAGAAAAAGATTTCAGGCATTATAATTTTACAAGAAGTGAGTAACTGCTTGGAGAGTTTTGCAAAACAAATGGTTTGCTTCTAAGCAATCAAAGCAATGTTTTAGCTTCCCTAATGAGGTAGTTCCCTCAAGGAGCTGTAGAATACTGACACCAGATACTCCCTCTGTTGTTGCAGCAGATTTCTCTGGCATTGACAAATAGCCTATCTGAGCTAGCAAGGTCAGATGGACAGGAACAGAACAAACAAGAGTGCCAAACCCGTAGTAGTCTGGTGCTCCTGGCATTCCTAAGCAGGTGGGAAGACGGATGAACAGACATTTTTGTCATTTGGAACGTTTGTATCTAGATCCTCGACAGGCGCTTCAGGCATATTGTTTGCTTTCTAGACACCAGGATGTGTCCAGGCACTGAGTTTATTCACGTGGAACAACCCTCTAAATTCAAGAATCCAGTGACACAGTATGAGCCAAGAGCTCTATTACATGCAGCGGAGACAACAAAAAGTTGCAAAAGCGAAAATTGGCTCAGAGTACCTTCAGGGATGCACTAAATTTTGCTGGATTTAAAGGTCTCTGAAGGAGTGCTGCTATTAAAGGATCACCAAGCAGTGCTGCCCTGACAATGGGATCTTTGTTCCCCTTACATTTCAAGGACTAGAGCAGAAACAGGTAGGGCCAGCTTTCTTGAGTCCATGGAGACTTTTCAGGGGCCGAAGCCATCCTGTTAGAGCATCTCTGGTTCCTGTGTCCTCACAATTTAGCAGCTGGTTGCCAGAGCAGTTGATAGCCTCTCGGCTTTCTGTGCAGTGACCCATTTGTGGAAGGGTTTATGCATATGGTATATGGCTACTTTAATGTTACAGAATTTAGGAGTCCAGATTTTAAATAGCAATTAATAGTAATTAATACTAAAACCCTGTAGCATGTACAAAGCATAGACAGAGGCCGACGTGTTCAGAGGGTTGTGTTATGGGCAGGACTGGGGAGCACAGAGAGGCTCCCAGTGAGACTGGGGTTGCTATGTTGATGACTAGACACGCACAGCGTGAGCCACTCCTGCCCTGAAAGACTTTACTATCTACACAGACAAAGCAGATTCGGGAGAAGAAAAAACACAGAGGTACAAAATAACTTCTTTGCCTAAAGTTACTCATCAGCCGACAATGGCACACTGTTCTCCTGAATACCAGGCCGTGCTCAATGAACTATTTAACATGGATATTAAAAGCTTAAGTAGGGAGTCGTTAGGACTTTAAAAGGCCCCAGCCCAGATTTCTAAACAGGGCTATCTAGAAGGAAGCTCCCAGATTTGTAACCATGTGGCAACACAATCTGCCTCATTTTGAAAGATGCCGAGCTGCCCGGTGGCTCCGACTCGAACCAGACCAGCGCTGCCCTGGGGAATCCCTCCTCCCTGCACTGTCCCTGCCCAGCAAAATCACCGAGCAGCCGGTTTGCTCTCAGCTTGTGCAGCTCCAAGGGCACCCCTGAGCTGCTGGCCCTGAAGCGGTGCCATCCCTGTGGGCAGGGCAGCACTGGCCAGGCTCCACTGCCCACTCGGGCGCTTTCGGGCAGCGGTGGGCATTGTCCGATGTGCTCTGCCTGGCACCTCGCTTGCCTGTTTTCACAGGTTTCATCCATCAATTCTCAACCTCTGCCTGTGTCTTTACCTGTCATCCTTGGTGATCACTCAGTTTGAGATGATCTTTTCTCCCATCCTCTGAGGGGCAGAAAAACCTTTTGTTATTTTTAGGGATGGACTCATGTCTCTGATTGGGAAACCACTATACAGAAAATAAAAGCAGAGTATTAAAGATTTGAACAATACGAGGCTTTTTTATTTCAACCATTTTCACAAGACTTGATGAGTAAGGCTCCAGAATGCCATACATAAATGCCAAGAAATTGGATTTTCATTTCTGCTTTTTTTTTTTTTTTTTTTTTAATGAGAAATAGTCCCTGGTGGAAAATGAATGCTGAAAGCTGGAAATCCTGATGGTAATTGATGTTTTTTTCATTTCCATATGTGCATCTTTCTTGCAAACTATGTAGCATCAGCACAGTAAATATCCTTTATGTAATTTAAAAGTAAAATGCATCATGGCGCATGCTAATAGACCTTGATGGTAATATAATATAAACAGAAGCACGAGGGAGTCTGAAAAAATCCTGGGCCATTTTCTGCTCTTGGCTAAAATCCTACAACCCCCTTGAAGTCAGTGGCATTCTAGGCTTGCAAATACAAGCAGAGTTTGGACTCTAATTCTGCAAATCTCTGAATGTGGGCATTGCAATGGAAAGCTGGCATTGCTGCTCATGAAGGCCACTGCCAAATAACTGCTGGGCCCAATTTCCAGTAGGCCTGGGTAGCTGAAACTCCAGCTCATCCTGTTAGGATAAGGCATAGAACAGAGGTCAAAGTACCTGTGGATAAAAAAAAAAATCCAGTGAGACTCAGAATCAAATCAAATAAAATTTAAGATTCACTTGTTCAAGAGAACCTTGTGCTTATTTCTTTTGTATTTTTATAGGCTGTCTCTCAGGAAGCAGGAGCTGATTCTGCTCTCAATAAAGTCTATAGTAAAAATCTCAGCAGTGTCAGGAGCTGCACACTGGGCCCCAAACAACAAGATTAGAACTGAAATGATGTTAGCACTAAGCACCAGATCCAAAGCCCATTGAGGTGAAAAAGAGACTTCCCATTTACCAGCTCTGAAGATAAAACTACCTCAAAATGAATACATTGGTAAGAGTTCTCTAGTGATTCCTAAAGCTTTAGCAAAAGAAATAACAAGCCACTGTAGCAGAAGCAAACATAAAAGGAACCAAAGGAAAAGGTCCTCTGTGTTAGCAGATAGATTAAATGGATTTGGGAGAAGGGAGTAAAAATCAGAAGACACTCCTTTAAGAAAAACTGTGCCTATATTGGCTAAAGAGGTATATGAACAGATAGTCCTTAAAACCATGAAAATAAGTTGTTCTGGGGAATGAAGGTGATGGGAGCATTAATATATGAAAGCAGATCTGAGTAATGCAGGTCAAGGTGAATAAACACCGTTCCAGTTGTGACGTTATAGAAGAGGAAGTAATGTTCACGGATCACCATCCACCATTTTGCTATACATCATCAAATCACTGGCACAGCTGGGAAACCTTTCGCGTCTCTCCTAGGTGTTTCAGCTTGGACTGGGATCCCCTGCCTAATTGTTTGGAGCTTCTTTTGGAATTCTCTGTCAAAGCAAAATCATGCCTAGTAGAATGAAGCTGTTCCATGAAGAACATCCCACTGAATATCAGGCTCCCTGTTCTTCAGGCAGTCCTGTGCCCTGCTGAACATTTGTGCACTCTTAAAAATAAAAACTATTCTGATCAACTTAAGGTGGACCAATAGCCTCCAACTCCTCCTCTGCAGTGGTCCACAGAAAAAAGGCTTCTGTTTTCAGCTGCTGGCTCAGAATCACTTTTGACTTCTTCAGCTAATTTCAGAGCCAAGGACGCCCTTCTCTGGGTGGTTAATACCTTAGTAATTTCTCTGATTATATACTTCCCTCTTAATCCTTATTCTACTTGACTCCAGTAAGGTTTTTTAGCCTATCAGTCCCTAGATCCTCAAATCAGAAAATGGAACAGTATTTCTTTTTTATTATGCTTTCCATTCACAGTGGAACAATATGTACATTTAATTTTTAAATGCATCCTTTATTCTACCCCAAGAATATGCCTGGCCGTCTTGTTTGGGAATTTTCTTCCTCAGAGACAGTTTGACTACTGGCTTTTTTTTATGCAAATGGCATAAAACTTTGTGTTCCCTATTTTCCTAGAGGTTGTTTGCCTCTTCTGAGCTGTGGCAGCTTCTGACTGTACCAAACATAGCGACTCTGAATGCTCCAAGAAACCTACTTACTCCAGCATTATTGTAACTGAGTTTTCTCATTTCGGCACACGAGAACTGACGAGCGTCATCCGCAACTTGAGTAAGATCACATTTGAACATTCTGCTGCTCCCCCTTGACATCTGATGCCACAACTTAACATTTGTTGCACCATGTGTTGCTGGTCAGTAACTCCTGGCAGGAGGTGTCCGTCTTGTTCACTGTTTGCATTTCCCTTGTATTTATGCTGCTGTTCTGCCAGCTGTTGTGCTGGTCGCTCACAACTGCAGAACAATCAGTTGGCCTTTTCCTAAACACTGAGGATGTTGTGCCCTACTATTCTGCGTTTGTATTTCTAATGATGAGATGAAACTTGACACAAAGAAAGCAGTCTGAGAACAACCAGAGGGAATTCAAGGTTAAAAAAAAAATCATATTAAAAAAAGATGATCATGAGGAGACTGGGAGGAATGTGATCATCACTCCCCACAGCTCCTTATGATTACTGCCAAGACCATGAAAGCGCTCCAAATAATTTTGTGGTGAATGCTGTGATACCCACATGCAATGCAGGTCATCTTCTGCTCATGCAACCTGGCATTTGGAAAACCTATTGCATCAGCAAAGACAGCCAAGACTGAATAATATCTCTACCAAAATAGCTGTAAAGCTATGCTAGCACTTCCATGCTGGTTGCACCAGCATTTTCTAGTGTTGATCCAAGCTCAGATATTCAAAACAAACAAACAAACTAGGTGTTTTCTTCCCGTTAAGTGTTTTTTCCAGGTTTATGGATGATAGTATAACCTGGGTGATAGCAAGCTCCTGGCAATGAGAAGTCTCTGCTTGGATTTTATCTTTGCTGAAATCTTTATGTGTCCCCTTACAATGCTTTCCTCTGCTCAAAAGAAGACCCCAAATTTTAAATCTTTTCACAGTACCCCTAGGAAATCAATGATCCTGATGGGTCCATTCCAGCTCAGTATATTCTGTGATTGTATGAAATGGAAATACGTTTTACCCATCCTCTGCTTCTCCGGCTTCACAACTGCACACTTTTCCTTCCCTCCTCCAAAACTCTCTGCAAACTCCACTCACCTCCTGGCAGCTCCTCCAGCCTTGGCCCACTCCCCTCGCCTATCCACAGATAAAATTCTACTTTTATTTGGCTCATTTTATCTCCCTGGAATCCTGCACTCCCTTCCTATCTGCTTCAAGCCATCAAGTTACCCATCATCCTTAAATCTCACCTTTAAAACCTCCCTGCATGGTATGGGCTGCAGCCGGCTCTAAGAAGTGGGGAGAGCGTATTAAAAAAACCCAAAACGTATATAAGTACATATACATCGGGTGTGAGGTGGAAATGGCGTGCATGTAAAGAAGCTCTAGTGGATTGTCTCAGAGCCCCACAAGGAGAGAAGAAAACACAAACAAGCAGGCGACATTATAGATAACAAGAGACTCCAAGCCCACCGCTGCCTTCCCACAGGGCACAGAAGGCGAGGGGTCTGTGAGGGGCTGAGGCTACAGAGCGCCCTGACCCCCCCAGGCGACCCTGCTCGGAGAGACCTTCCCCTTCACGGACCTGAAGGGCAGGGGGGGCGGCAGCAGGCGCATCCATGGGTATTTTACAGCAAAATGAATTTATTTGTGGGGCAAGAGGGCGGCCACCGCCACCCCCTCCAGCCGCTGCCCGCTCGCTCGCCCGCCCGCCGCCGCGTTCGCCTCAGGTCACCTCTGCGGGCGGGCGGACAGGGGGGCCGCGGGGCGGGCCGCTGTCTCTTTAAATAGCATTCGGAGGTTCACGTCGCCGCCGTCGCCCTGTAATAATTACTCGCGGGCCGTAGCGCCGCCTCCCGCTCCCCGCGGCCTCCCTTCCCGGGCTCCGCCAATCAGCGCCCGCTCGCGTCACTCCGAGGGCAACGAAACACGGAGAAAGGGGAAAAAAAAGTTTG
>VZTF01003765.1:2231956-2259314 GCA_013397755.1 Cnemophilus loriae | reverse complement strand
GGCTGCGGCCGCGGCCCCGCACCGGGGCGGGGCGGGGGGACGGCGGACCGCCCGCCCACCGACCCTGGGGAGCGGCGGAGGGGCTGTTGGGAGGGTCCCCCCCTTCGTACCCCCAACCCCCGCACCCTGCGGGCGAGGGGCTGCGGGGCGACGGCGGGCGCGGGGCCCGCGGCTCTTTCTCTGCCTTTTTTGGTGGTTCCGTCCTCCTCTCCCCACCCCCGGCGGGCGGCTGCGTGCGCAGGAGCCATCCCGGGGCAGAGGTGTTTGTACTCGTGTCCTTGGGTGGAAGGGAGAGGCAAAGGCGGCCCGCCGCCAGCGCTGCGCCGGCCGGGCCCGGCCCAGCGCCCTCCGCACGGACCGCGGGGGTTTCGGGACCGGGCTGGACCCGGCGGCGGTGCCCTGTCGGCCCGAGGGTTCCCTCACTCCGGGCCGGGCCCCGCTGCGCCTCGGGTGAGCTCAGTGCAGCGGGTTTGGCTGATGTGGGGATAGGGGCGGTCGGGAATCAACATGCACTTGGTGTTGTGCCACTCTGCTAGTTGAACCAAGGGTTAACGCTTACACAGACTATCGTACTTCGGCGTTTGCTTTATGAAAAGTTATTGTTGTTGTTTTGTTGTTCGCCCTGGAACCTTATGAAATTTAGCCCAACTTACCTCCTAGGCTTTGCCAAAAGCCTGGAGTGATAGATAAGGGGTGTGAACGTCCACTCGTGTTTCCACAGGATGTTAGGATTGAGTAACCTTAGAAAATAAAAACGGCAGTTATCTTACTGCTAATAACAACAGCAGCAACAACAAAATACAGAAGCTTCCACCATATGTGCTGATGTAATGTGGAGGCATTCAGCAAAACCATGGTAGTTACTTCATCCCCTGCATGGATTGACTTCAAGTGCACCGTTGTGTTCTGAAGTCCATTCCCGAGTGTTTGTCCAGGCTTGTCCTATAATAGGTGTCATTGCATAAGAGCTACAGGGAGCAAAGAGCGTGCCGAGTTTCTTTCACTCTTCTAAGGTTCTGTGCTCACATCTTAACTGTGCCAAACTCTACACTGAAAAGAGAAGGGCACAGCTTGGTAAGCTGCCATGTGAACTTCAGTGAAAAAAAAAAAAGAAGAAATTATTCTCTTCTTCCTCCTACTTACAAGTAAACGTTTTTGTTTGTCTTGTGTCATCTTAAATAATTTTTTGCACAGAGTGCTAATCCTCTTCTGAACTGTGGATGATGGTAAGTCAACAATTGAGGAAGTAAACATGTCAGTTTCTTCCTCTGTCTGGTTCTCGCCTGTCCTCTAACTTTTACAACTTTACTCTTTGAATTTTATCTGATTTGTTTTTGTAGTGCTGAGGTACATACACCTGTTCTTTATTATCGCCTAACAGAACAAGGGGACTGGGTCTTTTCTGATCTGTCTTGTATTTGTTCAGGTCAAAATAAATGTATGTTGGGAGGGTTTTTGTTCCTTATGATACTGAATAACAAAGTCTCTGACTTGTCAGTGGCATAATTCCTTGGATTTATTACTTTGCAGATAGAGGAGAAGATACTCTTCACTACTGGAGAAACTGTCTCCTGTATGTATTTCATAGAATAACTCTTAAAATGTTTGTCTTAAAAACCTGTGAATCGTGTTAAATTTATTTTAATCTGTTACTGCTTAACTTCTTGACTAATCATGAATTTATGGCAAAAATTAACAACATTGTATATGACATAGTATACTTACAGGACTGTGATTGAAGAATGTAAGTTTACATTTCAACTTGTTACTTCATGGTCTCAGATGGGACTTTCAAAGCCTTACACAAATAGCTTGAAAGAGATAGTGGCAAGTTATCAGAGAGAGAGTAGCATTAACACAAACTACTGAAAAGTTGCTATGGTTACAGATGAAGGTAATCCTTGTTTCTGTGAAAGTGTGTCATTTTGTAACAGCTATATTAATCAGTCTGATTTCTGAGAAAATTGGAAGTATACGAACTTCTGGCTCCATTTTCTTGGCAGTTAATTGCTATGCAACTTTTTTTTTTAAATACTGAATGGGCTGTGACTTGCTTTCAAGATAACATGATTTGACCTACAAAGATTTTTATGGATTGGATACAAATGCACTTGGACTATGTTGAATTCACTGGAAACTGTAGTATACTTATTTTTGCTCAACTCAAGAGAACTGATCTCAAGGAAGTGTCTTTTAAAATGTCTCAGTCCTTTTTCAAGGACTTTGGCTGAAGCAAGTGATGCAGCCCTCTGCCACCAGAGACCTTGATTGTCCAGCTGTACAGGATACAATTCCATGTTCTGATTAAAAAAAAAGAAAAAAACACCCAACAAAATCACACAGCCCCCAAGAAAACCCTAACAACCACCCCAAAGCAAACCAATATGGCAGCTGCTGAGAGATTGAGACCTGTTAGGAGTGTCCAGCTTTATAGGCTGGGGTGCCACAGGGCAGAGACAAATGATTCTGTTAAGGGCTTATTCCGTGTATAGAAAGAGTTGGGATTTAACATGCTGGAACTTTAATAATGTCTCAGGTCAGCTAAGCTTCGGGTAGTTTGAGATAGCTGCTAAAACATCCAAGGGAATGTGTCTGTCTAGTGTGTCTGTACTGCTGTCCAGACAGCTTAGCAGACCTCTTTGTATTTACCACGTGCACCTCTTTGTTGTTTCCAGATCTGATTATTGCAGTGCAGTAGTACATCTGGGATTGAAAGCAGCGAGAGGAATCTCAAAAGTTCAAGATTACTGAAATCTCATCAGTCTGGTATGTTGTTCTCTTCAAACTCCTGGAATAGCAAGTTGAATTCTTTGTATGTGAGTGCCTCCTTAGTTACAGCTAAGGATAAGTTTCCTGCTAGGTTTCTAGGATCTTGGCTTTTCATCAGCAATTTCATTCTCGGGAAGTAATGTGCTGCTAAGAGCTATGAACTGTGTATTGTTGGGCTTGTGTAGAAGCTTGTTTTCGGTAGTGGTGTTTGAAGCAGGACAATGAACGCAAGCTCTGGGGACCTTCAGTCAACATACACTCTGAACTTGTTTTCATTTTGCTTATCCAGCCTGGAAATTCCAGGTGCTTTTGCAGACTTTCAAAACTAAAGTCAGGCTGGAAAGGAGCTATTGCTACCAGACTTTGCAGACGCTGCACACTCGTGTGTTGAAGAATGCATAGTATGAAAAGGAGTGTTTGTTTCTTCACATAGGGAATTTTTTTCCACTGTCCTTATGTAGACATGGCCGTCATGAAGTTAATGGTTTTTTTAGGTTTGATAAAAAATTTAGTAATGTTGTCTCAGGGTCATTTCTCAAATGCCAAAGTTCTGAAATTCCTGTGCTAATGTGCTTTTAAAATTGATATATTTTCAGAAATACACAGCAAGTTTGAGAGCTATTGTTTATAAACAGGGTTACAGCGTCTGAGGGTGTGAAAGGCATGGGAAGCTAAATATTACTTTGAAAGCTGTCTCTAGTAATAAGAAAAGCTAAAAGTCAGAACTATAATAATAATAAATAAAAAATTCAGCACAGGCTGTAGTGCAGACATAATTGACAACCAGAGGGTAAAGTCCTTTTCTCCAATGCCAGTTCAGTGTGTGTATGCAGCAGATCAGTTTCTTTGCTACTTATTAACGTGTACAGAATCCAGGAGGTATATTGGATTCAGGACTGAAAACCAGGTGTAAAATAGTGAAGAAAGCTCTTGCGGTTCACACTGATCTGCTGGAACCTGGACATTGAGTAACTATCCCTTCATCTAATCCCTGAACAGCCATCACATGTAGCTTTTGATCACTACTATTCTTGTCTCTGTGTGAACTGGTGACTTACAGATGAAAAGCTCTGTTCCTGATCTCTTGAGCTGTCAAGTCTTCCAAACTTGCTGTCTTCTGCATGTGTGAGATTACAGAACAAATGGCCTTTTAGCTGTTCCATGATTACAATAGTCAAATGAGAGTCAGGAGCTCTCTTACTGTCCAAGTGCAAAGTTGGGTGGCAGCAAACTGATTTTTTTTTTTAACGCTGCTGTGAAAAATTCCCTGCTTAGTGTTCTTGCAGCTGCAATCAGCTATTTTCATTTTTTCTGCATTGCTACAGATTTATTGTAAGAGTAGCAAAGGCTTAGCTGGAGCCTGAACCTTAAAATGTCTGTGCCATTTTTCCAGGATGTATGTGTGTTGAGAGGGAAAATAGATGGCTTTGTGCAGAAACTGAGGCTAAAAATTAGGTTTTTTAATATCTAGTTTCACTACATTTCCTTCAGCATGGGATAATGGCTTGAATACCAATTTTTAATGCGTGGATTCCCAGCATTTAGGTACAGATGTGTTTACCCATGATTTCTAGTCCACTGACCTAGGGTCAACCATCAATCTAGTTTGGACACCCCACTTCACAGATGATGTGGGGAACTTCACTTTTATGAGAGTAGCAAATTACTCTTGGGGCTTTCTTATTAAGACGGTTATGGTGTGTGTGTTTGTTTTGGTTTTAAATGAGATGGGGTAAGCAAATCTGGGAGGCCAGTGCTGAACAGAGGAGAGTTTGCTTTGCCGTTCCCCTTCTGCTCTGGGTGAGTGATACTCTCGCTTATCAGAGGCTGGCCAAACTTCTGCCAGCCCAGAGACTCAAGGCAGGTGGAAGGGGCTGATGAGCACCACAGCTGGGTTTCAGGAGTTGGCCAGACTGCAGGGCTTGGGGGGGGAAGAGGTGGGGAGGAAAAGGGATGGAACATCTCCCTTGTAGTGATAAGAGCTGCTAGTTGCCTGCATGACAGAAGCATGAGCTGAAGTGTGGGATGTTTGATGATAAAAGTTATTTTTCATTGCCATTACAAGGTGGCGAGACTGCTGTGGTAGCAAATAGAGCTGGAGACTTTTGGAGTAGCATGTTTGGTTTGGGTTTTTTCCCCTCTTCTTTGTAAAGTACTATAGGGTTGTCGTGTCTTGGAGTTTGGTTGATATGATTTGTGACTTGTGCTGCTGTTTTTATGGGCCTGAAGTTAATGTGCTCTAAATTGAAGCTTTCCAAGATTGGTTACTGAGATACTTGAGGGACACTTTACTGGTCTGTTTTGTTTGCGTGAACTGTGTTCTTGGTTTTGATTGCTTAGATAAGGGTTGGTCAAAAAAAGTGTCATGCAAGTATGAGTTATCCTCAGGGGATCCCAGATCAGCTTCCGGCAGTGCTGGCTCTCGCAGGGCACTGAATTCAGATGCAAGGATTGAGATCTGATTCTTCCATCTTATATTTTAGGTGTTGTGGGGGAAGTTATGTGAATATTGTTAGTTCTGTTCTTGTAGTGTTTCATACATATCTACTTACAACCAACTGCTGCTTTTCAGTCCTACTTGGATTTGTGGCATGATAGCTTGCTTTAAAATAGGTAACACAAAATGTGCTATTTCATCGTTTTAGCAGAAGTAAATGTCCTTCCTGAAGGTGTTTTTTATGCCCTTTTTGGTGTATCACAGCTCAAGGGAGCACTTAGCTGTAAATATTTTCCTGGTGTTGCATAGTATTTGCAGTAAAGCAGTGTGCTGGACTGCCTTGGACTTTATTAATCTGTATTAGGGAAGTTAAAACATCCCTGTTTTGTGGTATTGGTAGTGGGTGAAGTAAGGGAAGGTAGGCAGCTCCAGCACTGGGAGAGGAAAGGTGGCAAGAACCAGAAACAAGCTTTTCCTCTCTGCCTTCGCACATGACAAAAACAGCCCAAATGTGCTTATGCTGACAAGTGCTTTATCTTCCTCTAGCTTAATATTTTTAGTTATTTTGCACTAAACACATGAAAATATTTTATATAAGGCAACCTTGCTACCCAGATAAGTCTTGTATAACTGTGATGATACTTGTGGGTGCAGGAGGGAACACTGACTGTGTTCTGGCTCTTCCCTGTGTTGCTTGTTAGCAATGGGGCAAGGTTCGTCTTGAACTAGGTGTCATATCTGCACTTGTGAAATATTTATTGAGCCTTGTTTTGTTTTTACTCATCTTGTCACTGGGTAGATGGGTAGGGAGCCACATCTATGTTTGCACGAAGGAAGAAGAACCACTTTTAATCTAAAGGACGGGTTTTTGTGTAGTGCCGAGAGGAAGCTGTGCCGTGAGAAACGCTGTTGTCATATGTGACCAGGATCTTGCAAATCTGTTCAGTCAAGTGAAACCTGAATAAGCACAAAAAGTTTCTGGCAGAAGCCGTGGTACCTTGTGGGATGGAGACAGTCACTTCCTGCGGAGCTCCTGCTGACTCATGCTTTAAATGGGTGGAAGTCTTTGGAACCGGCGACCCGATGTATTTTTAGCCGGGGTTACTAATTTATATAGAGTGCTCGGCCTCCCAGGGTAACTCCAGTCACCCGTAAAGCGCGGATGGGCTCCAAACCCACAGCTAATTTTATCCCATAAGTGGAGCAAAGCGGCGGTTGTGTAATTGCCGCGGGAGAAGCGTTCCCAGCCCGCTCGGGTGTTGTCCTCTCTCCCAGCCCCGACCGGGAGCGAGGTGCCGGGAGGGGTGGGCGCCCCGCGGGTACCGGGGTCCGTCCCGGGCATCATTCCCGGGGTGCACCCGCCCGCGGCTCGGGTTTGTCGCGGCGGGAGCGGGGCACGGTCCCTTTAAGAGCGCGCGCCCGGGGTGCCCGAGCCCGCCCAGCCTAACCTGCTAGCAAGGAAAAGTTCTTTACGTGACGGACAGGCCGCTCCGCCAATCAGCGGGCGCGGCCGGGCCGGAGGGGCGGGCCTCCGCCGCCTCGGCCAATAGGAGCGGGAGGGCGGGCCCCGTGCCCAGGGTAGGTTGCGCCGAAGTGCAGCTCCAAGTGAAGTTAATCTGGGGTGAAGCGAACAGAAAATTGTGGAGATCGTGTTGGTAGGAATTTTGCCGTTCTAATCGCGTCGTGTGGCGTCGTTCCGCCCTCCGGGGCAGTGGAGTTCATGTGCGTGGGGCTTTCCTTCGTCGTTTCGCTCTCTAATGATGGCAGGATATTAACATTTATGCAGGGAAGCAGAACAAAAGGGCTCTTTAGACAGGAAATAAGGTGCTGAGAGGCTCAAACTTGACCGAGTTTCTTTTGTCATTTCTCGGCTTGCACCGGGTGTTCTGGCGTGGAAGAATCGAGCGGTTCCACGTTATCTTATGGAGAAATGTTAATTCTAAAATAGCGAGGATAATGCTGCTGTTTTGGAGTTACACAGTGTTACAGGAAGAGAGCTCGATTTTAACTCTAACTTCCCTGATTCTGATGAGATTGGAGGTAACTAATTATGACAGCTGCTGTGGGATTATTCAGTGGTAGCATTTGCTCCAAGTCATTTGTCTTAAATTGTCCTTTGTTGTATCACTGAAGGCTGCTGTGCTGTTGTCTGTGTGTTTGTTCTTGATGAGAAGAATGTCTCGCAGGTCTTTAGCATTTAGAACAAAGATATGTTAAAACTATGTAAAACATGGCAATTTTTCTCAATTTTAATCAGTTTTGTAGGGTGTCTGGGTCTGTCAGAGCTCTGATTACAAACACAGGCAGGAAAAATTAAGTGTTACTGCTCTGTGTTGCAGCTATTACCCTTCCAGCCAAGGAGGGGGGAAAAGGGGGGAGGGAGGATCTTTTTTTTCTGTTGGAATTAGTCTGAATCTCTTTGGAAACCTGTATTGCCTAACGGTAGCAGGTGTTTTATTTGAGGGAAGATTATTTTCAGTTTCTGTACCAGTTATATCATATATGGTATTTTTAGTGACACTATGTGCATCTGAAAGGGCTTCAGGAACAGGAAAAGTATGAATTGCCATGGGTGACATGGGATAGGGTGAGAGGGAGGAGAGCAGGAAGTGGCGAGGCAGGAAACAGGGGGGTTCTAATGAGAATGAAGACTTTCTTTTAATTGTCACTCTCTCTGTATTAGATGAGGCCACATACAGAACAAGGCTTTCGGATTGGGAAATCTATTTTCTTACTTCCCTAAATATTTCCTGTTTTTTATAAAATCACTTGGGTTGATACACAGCTGCTCCTGGGAATTGGAAAGAAATACTCATGTCCGTAATACTTGTTGAGTCTAAGAAGTTTGGTGGGTTTTGTATGATTAGTCATGGTGATAGAAGAATGGATGTGAAAAATTGAGCAACAGTCTTTCAAATGAATGTGAAAAGCAATTGCTTAGACATTTACTGAATGTAAACAAGTGTTATTTTGAAAGTATACCCCAGTCTTTCAGTTTTACATTAAGCCATTCTGTTTTCTCCCAAAATTCTGGGTATAGATTGCTTATATATATATATATATATGTGTGTGTGTGTGTGTGTGTCTTGACACACTGATGTCTTGCCATGGGCCAGTGGCTTATAGGTCTGAATCACTAATTCACTCTTGCTGTCTTTATCTGTTTATGGCATTTTTAAATGTCCTGGGTTGAATTTAAACTCTGGAAATACCATTTTAGAATGGGCAATGATTATATACGGTCTTTTAGCTGAGAGTTGGGATAGGTTTTCTGTACTGGGTTTAAGACCAGGATATGTAAGTGTTTAAATACCTGGATATTAATTTCTTAACTTCCATGTGATGCTAGGCCCAAGACTAAGTGGCAGGATCAGGTGTATGAGGTGAGGGCAAGAAGAATAGTAGAGTTAGCTGGAATTCCTCTAAACTTACGAGTATGTGCATTAGAATTGCTGAAACTAGAGGAAGCCAACTAAAGTATTTGGGTGCTATTAAATATTACATTTAGCCAAAAGCTGGTTTCGCTTAGAACAAGATAAAAGCTGAATACATGAGGCAACTTGGTTCATGTTGCTTGATCACTGAGCAGCCATGCTTCTTGGGTCCCCTCTGCCCCCCAACTTAGTTAGGAAAGATGTATTATCTGGGACCAATTTTCCTGATTTATTCAACACAGGAGTGAAATTCTCAACTCTCTCGCCACATGTATACAGTTCTAATGCAGGCTGTTTGTAGAAAGCAAATCTGCCCTAAAGGATAAACATACCACTTTGCTGGCACAGCTGTACAACTTCTGTATTCAGGCTACAGCAAATGTTTCTTGCCTGCATTCAAAGCCGTTGCTGGCAGGACCCGTGTTGTCCCCGCATGACGATTGGTTGTTCCAGCATTTCTTGTTCATAAAACCTTCTCCTGCACATGCTCCATCTGCAGATCTTAAACACTGTGAATGTGTTGTGTGCTGTGGGATTTATGTGTCTGCTTCTTGTGCCAGGATGGAATATACATCTCTGATGTGAATAAGAGATTCTTAAAATCCACTGTAACCCTGTGTACAAAATGCAGGACCAAATTTTATCTCCCCTCTTTATGAGACAAGGGACATCTGTGCCGTGCAGTCCCCTTGCTGCTGGTGGCACTGCCCAGTGTGAGGTGGGTGGCCCAGTATGAGCTCGGATGGTGACCCTGCACTCTGGTTTCATTCAGTGCTACTTGGAGCAGGCTGTGTGCCTGCCGTGGGCTGATCTCTGTAAAATACCCCCGAGCCTTAGGGAGGGTTGATGTCCACCCTGAAAACAGGGACGTGGGCTTTGGATCCGCCCCCCCGGTTGTTGGGCCCTCTCTGCCACACGCAGGGCCTCCCGCACGCTCTCAGCACAGTGGGTTCTGGGAGCACTGCAGGCAAAGTCAACTGGGCTGGCTCAAATTGTTCTGGACCAGTGGCTGGAGCCAACCCAACTGGCTCTTTTCCCCTTCTCTTCCTCCCCCTGTTTCCCAAGCGGTTTAGTGATCATTTCTGCTAATTGCCCTATGCCCGAGGCAGAAGGGAGGGGGGGGAGAAGAATAATGTCATCCCAGAGCATGTCAGCAATACCCAGAAAGGGACACCTGCTCATGGTTTTAGCTGTGAGGTTTGGCCTCTAACTGGTTTTCTTGCAGTTTCTAGGAACGGGGTGAGCTGAGGAGGTGTGATCAGCACAGGGGTGCTGTTGTAGGGCAGATTGGTGCCACGGACCAGCCCTCTCCTGCAGATACAAGGGCTCCTCAGGAGATACAGCTGTGTGTCCTGCTGCGGTGTGGAGCTCACTCTGGGTGGGGCGGATCATTGGCCCAGTGATGTTTACACTGTAATAAGGTTTTGTGAAAATAAGCAGTTAATTACACATGACCTACAAAGGAATAAAAATAGTTGGGGTCTGTTCTTGGTTTAAAATCCGTTTAACAGAGGCATGAAAAATGTTTGGGATTTTTAAACCTGCTTCGTTTTTTTTTTTTTTTTTTTACCTTTAGAAGTATCAGGAACATGAAGTCTTTCTTCCCTGTTCTTGTTGGATCTCTCAGATGTGTCATAAGCTTCTCAGCCCTTAATTGAAGGGGTGGGGTGATATATTTTTAACAGATCCCTTCTTCCAAGTGTGTTTATAGGGCTTTTGAGCTAAACAGAGATTACCTAAAACAAAGTTTTGACAATGCAAAAATTGATTCTCCTCAATCATGTTGGGTTTTTTGCTCATTCTCCAGTTGTTGAAAGAAACTGAGGGTTTTTTTCTTCTAAAAAGTAACTTTTTTGGCTATTAAATTATGCATTAAGAGATAAACTGAGTTAAATCCTAACCTGATCCATCTTCTGCTCCATTTAGATCAACTTAAGACAGTATTTTGAGTATTACTTAGACAAATGAACACACTTGTTTGAGTATTTCCTAAAAATAGCTCCTTTTTAAGCAGCAGTTTTATTAAAGACACAGTTCTTCCTTTAACTTAATGCCTCAGCAATCTTGCAGGAGCTCAGACTGTCTCTGTGCTGAAGACCACCTGTGCTCAGCTGTTCTGCCCTGCCAGGATGTATTTGTGTCACAGGACTCTAACCTTCAGGATATGGTATTTGTCAGTCTGAAACGTAATAATCCTGTATCTGGAGAACTAAACTATAAGCATCGTGGCTGGCTTGGCAGGCCCTGGCAGCCACCCCAGCAGTTTGACTAGCCCAGGGTTTAAGACAGCACTGCACCAGTGTGTCCTGTAATTCATGATGCTAATGCATCTTTATCTATGTGAAGGATTAGGGAGACAAATATAAACTTAATAATCAAATTGGAATGGGAGCTTAAGAGAGATATTTCTGAGATGGAAGCGAGGTGTTTTGGGCTCGTTGAAACATTTTGCATTGCATGGGTTTTTGAAGCAAGGCCTGAAGTTTTCACCATTAGTTTGAAGAAGGCAGGAGGCTGGATGAAAGCAGAATATTGCATGAGGAAGGCAGGTATTTTCCACTTAAGGTTTTAAATTGTGTTTGGGGCAAGAGAACCACTGATTCTTCAGGCAAAAATGGAGCATTTTGTATCTAAATTGGACATACTAATGCATTTTATACAGAAGGCTATCTCTAATTTAGATTGCTAGAAGAAACATCCAGTGAGCTGTTGATCATGCCAGTTTCAAGGATGGGGTGCCAGAGGAGATAGGAGACTGCAAAGAGGGATAAAATTGTTTCTTTACTACCCCCTGTATGAATTTTGTAAGAATTTAACATGTTTTTCTGAAATCAGATACAATCAAGTCCTTAATGCAATGCAATGTTGTCATGTACCAGAATGTTTTCTGTGCAACAGGATGACCTTGCATTGGGATCTCCATCATTATCAAGGTAGGGGCAAAAGAAGTGGTTCTGAGTGTTAAACTGAAAGGTTTGGAGATTGCTCTCCTTTCCCAGTTCCTTTGGAATCGGATAAGATGCTTATCAGGTAGCTTTAGTTGCTGGTACCAGGAGAGTTTTCTAAGTGAATTTCACCAGACTTCTGGTGTTGGGATTATGCTATCCAAATATCATGCTAGTATGACATGCTGTTCGATATTGGTGTCAAGTCCTTAAGTAAAGTGATTTTGTAGGTATTAATTAGAATTAGTTATCAAACAGATGTTATTTTCCAGGTGAAAAGTGACAAGAAAAGTATTTATTTTAGTGTTTTATGATGCCAAAACATTTGATTACTAACTTGCAAAGAAAGAGAAAAAAATTGTGGCAATGTGAAAGACTTTGCTGAAATGCTTTTTAGAGAAAAGACTTTAGAATTGCTCAGTAGAATTGTTTTGAGTATCAACATATTTTCATTGGATTTGTTTAAAGTATCCTGGGAGAGGAGGAAGGCAGGAATAGTAACAATAGGTCAAGGTAAGTGTATTATTATTAGTTGCATAACAAACAAACCCTCAACTGTGTGTGATGAACCATGCAGAGGCTAAGACTAGTGCTGAGATAAAGGAGTGTTTGATTTGTTGTAGAATGGTCTGGCAGCTGGGCATGACTTTGTTGCCTTCTTGATAAGTCCAGTCAAACTTGATGCTTTGAGTGCATTTAAAAGTGATATAAAACTTCTGTGCATAGCACTGGAGTAATTTGCTTTACTATTTTTTTCCAGTATAACAACAAAAAAATCTAATTTCACACTCTGGTCACTTGGTTGATTTTGTTGCCTTCCTGCATTTGCTTTTTTCTTACTTGGTGTCTGTGAAACTTCTAGCTGTTGCCTGGTCTCTCTTTCTGCAAGAATTAGCTTGTTATTCTGCAGAGTCATAATGTGACTGTGACCCATGGTCTTAAGTTTATACATAGTCATTCTGTATATAAATAAATCCCTGATTAGTTGCTACCTACTTATCCTTCTGTCTTCAACCTCAGATCCCACACTAAACAATCAGAATGCTTGGAACATCAGTCTTCTCTGAATAATACCTGTGTCCTTGCTGCAGCTCTGGCACCTTAATTTCTCAGACTGTCAAGGCCTGAAATGAAGAATTTATTGAAACTTTTTTGTATGGCCTGAAAGCTCAGCATGGTGAACTTACACAGGGTGGCATATGTAGTGTAAAATGTGCATTGCAGTGTTGCTGGGTTTCCTTGGGCAGCATCAAGTTCTAAAATGCGACAGTTGGTTTTTGAAACCCAGGGTTATGGGTTAAAATTAATGATTTTTTTTTTTTTTTTAATGTAAGGGATACAAATATTCTTCAGCAGTTGTGTGGGGATTTTTGCCTTCATGAAAGGGGTGTGAGACAGAAGGGATTTCTGGGAGACAGTGCAAGGGCACTGGGCTTTTTTCCAAGCTGCAGCGAGGATGCTGTATTTCAGCGTAGCTGAAGCTGCTGTACCTGTGACTGCATCCTTAGGCCAAGCTAAAGGGCCTTGTTCTCGCTGATAACTCTCCTGTTTCTGACCCGGTACCATAATAAAAAGGAAAATACTTTGTTCTTTTTTCCATTATTTCCCGATAGCAGCCCTGTTGGCTGTAGTTTGTGAATGGAAGGGAATGAGCATCATGATAGAAAGCCACATGTTGTTGACAGTCGAAGCTTAATATCCTGTGAGCAGATTTTTTTTTTCCCCTTTTTATCCATTCTGGAGTGTGATACTGGCTTTAATATGCCAAGCAAAATAGTTGGTGATCTGGCCTGCATTTTTCTATGTTTGTCTACTCTTCCTTTATATCGTGAACTTTTCTTTCTCTAGAAAGTGCTGTTACTTTGTCATGTGTCAATCTGTTCCCTGGCAGAATACAATCACTATGGCAAGAGGATAAGAAGAGAAATTGGATCTACTTAAGGAGTTATTGTTCAAAATGCTTCTAAAAATGTAAATTTCTGTTTACGTGGCTTGAGGAAAAAGGGGAAATCCCATGGCACTACTTAACAGGTTGGCCTTTTTGGTTACAAGTCCCTCCTGTAAAGCCGTTTATGGCTTTATTTTTCCATGTAGAATTGTAGGAAAAAACTCTGTACAAAGGTAGCATAGTAATAAGGGGGGAGACAGTGGCATCCAGCCATGCTATTTTTAGGTGATTGTGTTCTTAACTTGCTGATCTAAGTGTTCTGGACAGTGAGTGGGGGAGACATTGTACTAGAAATGTGTGCTCACAAGCGGAATCTCGTCTGGAAACAGAATGAATAGCAGACTTGGTTATCAGGAGGGCAGTTCAGAGTTGTAACTGGAGTATTTGTAGGTAGAAAGAATGCCCTAGTGATTAAAGCACAATGTTTGCAATGCAGACTCTTACTCGAGAGCTGTCAGCTCTGGCTTTCTCCTCAGTTGAGAAACTGAAATATGTGCAGTCTGTTCTGTATGGGCTTAGGGAAGAAGTGTAAAAAACTATTTTCTGTTCCATGATGGCAGTGGGGGAAGAAATGCCAGTTGTCCTCAATCAAGTTGCTTCCAGTATTTTTTTAAGCTTAAGCAGTGACCTCTCCATCTGAGCAAGTGGTGTACTTTTGGAAACCTTCAGAAAGGAGAGTGTCTCATTGCAAATTTCTGATAATTCCCTAGCCCCTTATCTGTTAACTTGACACTTGGTTAGTTAAAGCTGACACAAGGCAACTCCTATTAATTCTCACTCTGCCCTCCTGGTGATGTGTGCCTTTTTCCTTGGCTTAAGCTGTAAGTGAGGCTATGCCTTAAAGTGCAGTTCTGTTACTGACTTGGTAGGTTCACCTTCCTCCTGCAGTGCACTGTTAACGTTGACTCTTCTGGCACAGAGCTGCACCATAAACCAGATGCCAGTCCAAGCTTTTGAAGAATGAAGTCTTCAAGGTAGATCAGTTCCTGTCCCAGCAATGCTGTGACAGAGGTATCTAAAGCCCCAAATTACCTGTATCATGAAACCATTGAATTAGTTGCATGTGAATAGATATTGAATGCAGGTGTATAAGTTGCAGTTGGATGTTTACACATTCCGTTGTTTCAGGCAGTGTAAAGTGACAGCTGAGAGGAAACAGGGGACATGCAAAACTTCAGAGTGTGACCAGTTGGTCTGTTAATATCTTCAGTGAAACTTGACAGTATATTAAAGTGATGGATAAATACCAGTTGTCCAACATGGCAGCTGCTGATCACCTGGGTAATATTTTCCTATGCTTTGTGCAGGGTGATAAGTTTTACTATGTAGACATCTACATACTACATGTAATTTGTTTGGGATCGTGTAAGCTGGCTCCTGCAGTGATTGAAATAATAATGAAAGGATAAAAAAAGCAGCAACCCCCCCCCCCGCCTTCCCCCAAATAGCATTGAGGTTAAAACAAAGTAATACCTTTGAGTCCCTTGACTAAATTTAAGTGTATTGCAAGAGATGAGGAATGCAGCTTTGCCACAGGGAACGTTGTAGTTACACCTCTTCTGCCTAAAACTTGTCCTTACATACCCTCTTTCTTTGGTCAGGCTTTAGCTTTAGGTTGAGTTCCCCATCAAACCACAGTAAGGGTATTGTATAATTTTGCACACTTAAGTTAAACATAGTGCATCATTCTAAATAGAACTACACATCATGCATGATGATCACAGTGTTCTTGGAAGTTAAGCTGAATTCAAGATGCCCTAGCCAGAAATGATGATTGTTTTATTTATTAACACATAGGAACCCTGATATTAGAGCAGGAGCTCCCTTAGCATTAGGCCCACGTAGAACTGTGGCATTGAAAGCTAATTAAAATTCTACATAGTGCTGTTTATAAAAACAAATTATAACGTGTTTTGTGCTTACTGTCAGTTCTCAGCAACAGGTGTTTTGTTAACAAGAAGCTGTTTATTTTGGGAACTCGTGTTAAAGCGGCTTTTATCTCTTCTGGGTTTGATATGCTTAAAATAAGTGAAACTTATGCTGTATTGAGAGAAGATCACTTATTCACTGAAGCTCAAAAGAAGCGATTACTGAATCTATATCTATTCTTTCAGTAATTATGAGGGTAATCTTGTAAGTGTTTGAATCCTTCTTACAGATTATTTCTCATCAGTGTGTAAAGTCAAACCTGTTTTAAAATACAGCACCAAACATAGTTTATGGAGTTGCTCTCCAGGATCTCTTTTGGCCTGGTATTTTAAGGGAATTTAGAGAATTCTAGAATCTCCTGATTCTAATTTTATACAGCCTCTGATTTCTGAAATGGCCAGCTTCAACATCTGATCCTAAAGAAAGCAGAATGCAGCCCTATCTGGTCTGTTTCAGAGTAGCTTTCTTACATTTTGTAGAGCATTTTAAAAGAAGGCATTTCTGTAATCTGACAGATTTCAACCTTAAATTTATGGGGTTGTGTAGAAATATGAAGAGCAACTCAAGGATTCCTGCAGCACCTGAATGCCAGAATTCAGGTATGAGATGGCACAAACTCCAGAGGAAAGAAGAGAGCTCCTCAAGCAGTATCTGCGACTTGTGCAGCTCGACACCAGTTCAGCCACACATGATGTGCAAGCTGATGTAGCCAACTGCTGATGAGCAATTACTGACATGGTTTGATTTTTCTAATGGGTGTAACTCCTGAATTTTTATTCCTCTTTGAGCAGAGATGCCAGAGCAAGCACTCCCTAAAAGGGTGCTCTTTCAAAAGTAGTTGCACGTTCTGTCAGAAGTGTAACTTCATGTAAGGTTTCTGTGCAGTTTTGTCTCAGAGACAGCCATCTTCCATAAATGGGCCTGCTCAGCCTGTCTGCCTGAAATCTTGTGTGGTCTGGGGAGGCTGAACTGAGTAAGTACAACTACATATTTGGGGGGAGAATGCTCTTCTCTGGCTTGTGTATGGACGTAGAGCGCTTTGGCTGGGACAGCATGACCAGTGGGGTGGCTGGCCAGTGTCCTCTCTGTGTTCCTCAGAGATGCCTCTTGTACTACTCTCACCATGCCTCTCTCAGAGATACCAGATCAAAACCAGCTTCCTGAAACACATTATTTATACTCTTTTCTCGTGTTCACTTCTGTTTGTCTATAACTCACTTGGAAATTGTCTTTAGTTTGTACTGAACAACTATAGTTACTATGTTGCTCTCAGTGTTTTTAATGTTTAACTAGTTACCTTTATTGAAGGTCCGTGTCACAGCTCACTGTAAACAAGCGTGTCCAGCTCCAAGGGTTATTTGTTGTTTTTCATTCTTGAACCCAAGAAGTGACTTTGGTGTGCGTGGGTTTTGTTTTGTTTTCACTTGCATTCAGGTTGACCTCTCCAAAAAGGCAGCTTTGTCAGCTTAGATTTTCTGATAGTCATCACTGAAGAGACAGAAACTTAAAACATGCTGGTGGTGCTCTTTCTGAAAGCATTTCTGTGCTGCTCTGGCCTGGAGTTTGCTAGATGCACTGGGGTTGCCTACAAATATATTGTACTATTGGGGAACAACAGGTTTTTAAGTTTTCTAAGTCAGAGGAAAAAATGATGTTTCTTTGAATCTCAGGAAGTTGGAATACTGTCAAATGCAAGGGTCTAATTCTAGTGGTGCTGTTGTATTAGTCTAGAACAATTAGGAAGTCCCAGTGTACAGGCTGAAATATACAAACAGCGATAATCCTTGGCATCTTGACTTGTATTTTGCTGCTTTAGAGTCAAATTGAAATGCATGATAAATAGGAGTGTTGAAGGCCTTCTACAGAGTGCTGCACTTAATCTTTTAGGTGTTTCATCAGTTAGCAGATGGTCCAGCATAAAGTAGTGGTCATTCCTCCAAAAAACCCAGCATCACACCAGTAGCTCTGTGTGGCAGCTTTCTGGAATTCCAAAACTTCCATGAAAATCCTTCTATCTGTACTATGCCTCTTTGAAATCCAGAATAAAATATGATTCCTCCTACTAGGTAATAAAATGTACCTCTTACATTGCTTGTTAATTATTGGCATTTTTTTAGAATTAATCTTCAGTAGAGTAGTGAACTTCATGGAATTGGCCCTTTATTTGGTGTATTAACTATACTAGAAAGCCTGGAAATTAAATATGAAAAATTTGCTTATACTTGTTTTTGTTTGTAGTCTTTAAATGGTCACTGCAAGCAATTAGATGCATTTGCATGAGGTGAATGAGAATCTGAGGTACTACTTTTACAGAAGTTAATCGTTGGGTCTGGTAATCCATGCTTTGCAAAGGTTAAGCGTGGTCACAAGTAGTAATTACAGTTTCAAAGTAACATCTATTAATAGTGTATGTAGACAAGCATGGAAAGCTGAATCCTTATGATCAGTGGTCTCCTTGATACCAGTATAGAATCTATGCATCTTTGTTCTTGCTTAGTAAGAGTGGAGAGGTTGTAGTGAAATGTTCTCTTGTTCCTCGTGTAACCTTGAGTATAAGAGCAGTCAGCTGTACGTAGCAGCATACACGTTTTAACACTGGAGGCTTTGTCTGTACCAGGTATTCCTGGGTTTATGATATTCTGGCTCAGATTAGTTATGAAAGTTGCTAATGTTCCGTCCCTTCCTAAGACCTGAACTGTCTCTTTTCTGTCCATCTGCCTCTTCTGAATTTGCACTTTCTCTCACGTGTGTGTCTCTTTTCCACTAGTGTGATTCTTGCAGTCTTTCTAACATCTTAAATCTGAGATACAGCTTTCTTGAGAGTCCAAATTCTATTTATATTTTAATTTTTGTACGTAAGAATTTAAACTTGCTAACTACTAAAAACTGGAAGTGAAGAAAATACTTGTGTAACTCCTTCCCTCTTTTTGTAAAGTTTCTGCTAGAAGTGTCTAGTGTAAGTACTTGATTTTAGCCTAAAATAAGTCTGTGCATGAAACAAAAATAAAAAGCTGTTCAACAGGAATAGACAGGAACATAGTAGATATTTAATGGCTTGTCAAGTGAGTTAAGAGAACATCTTATGTAAGTCTTTGGTCACTAGCATGAGTATTTTGTTTTTGTTACGAAGTCATATAAATTCTACTTCAAATTACAATTTAAAACTTCTGTTTGTTGTGAGCAGGAGGAAAACTGGAGGCTCAGTGGAACGAGTGGAAAGCTTTAAAATGTATGGATTCTCCTGGTGCTGAGGAAATTGGAACTCCCATGTTTCGAAAAATGCAGCAGCTGTGTGTTCTGCTGCTACAGGAACAAAGAGGTTGCTGCCCTTACAGATCTGCTTGCATAGCTGGTCCTTAACCATATTCACTTTTTTTAACTCAAAGCATTCTGGTGAAACTGGGTCAGAGTGTAACTACACATGTAGCTGTGCTGGCAAATGTGAACCAGCTGCAGTGCTTTAGCCAGGGTGAGCTGTAAGATGAAATGACATGTCTGACTGCAACCAGCGAGCTGGACTGAGCTGTAGTGACTGAGGCCTCTATTCAAATCTGCCAGTTCTTCTTGGCTCCATAGCAAGTTGCTGGGACATGATAATGCCTTAAAGCAACTACAAATGACTGCTCAGTGAATGTAAATTGGAGCCTTTTGGAAGACAGCAGCGGACTAAAAGAAAACAGAACTGTTCTGTGACTTGCTATTAATTTGTGAGTCTTGTGCTTTATACCCTGAGTAGTGTGTCCTGCTTCCAGCAGGACACCTGAGCAGCAAATTCCACTATGAAGCGGTATCCTCGATCACAGCCAGTACTTTGGGAGATTCTGCAGCAAGATTCAATAGAACTCTGCTCTTGGGCCTTTATTTGCTCTTTGTTTTGATAAGCCTGTAAAGAAATGCATTTCCTATTTATTGCTTTTTGTACCAGCATGCTTTTTCATATGGTGCTACAGGTGGTATTGGGTATCTGTGCCAGTACATGCTCTAAAGTGAAGTGTATTTTTGTGTGCCCAACTTTGTGTCTTGCTTTATTTGTGCCTGGAATGAAGCTTTGTATGTTTAAGCAGCACACATTACCACTTCTGCAGTTTCTTCCTTGCTTCATTAGCACAAAGAGAAAATGACCATTAGTGTTGGTGCTACTTCAGTCAGTGCTGAACTGCTTCATTATAAAGGTGATTATGATAGAGGAGGGAATATTTTAATCACTTGTTAAAATTGGATTTATCATTTGAGGTGAGTGTCAGGTAAAACTGTCAGTGTGCTGATTTTGACAGTGAAGAGTAGCTCACACTCAGTGCTCTGCTTTCTCTTTGAGCAGCTGTTTCAAAGCTGGCATCAGAACAATTCAAACTGCATCTGCTGTGGTGCTGAGGCACAATGCTGTTTGGGTGGTCTCCTCAGTGTTAGCTTTTGGGAGGGATCCTTCCCATACTAGTCACAGGTTTTAGGAGTGTTAGCAGAACACAAGACTGTACTGCAGGGTGTGAGGATCTGCTTGTTTTCCTTACCAGAACTTTGAAATATGAGGGTAACTGGTATTCAAGAGACCTTTTTCTTTGGGGAAGACAGATGAAGAGAGAGCTGGTTTCTGTGCCAGATTTTTTTTTTCCCTTGTCGAGAGTGGGGGGGTGAAAGAGATTATTCCTAAACCTTGTGTTTAATCCTGCTAAATGCTGCTCTCTCTGATCTTACTGATTAAC
This sequence comes from Cnemophilus loriae, assembly GCA_013397755.1. Lineage (NCBI taxonomy): Eukaryota > Metazoa > Chordata > Aves > Passeriformes > Corvidae > Cnemophilus > Cnemophilus loriae. The sequence continues at coordinate 2,239,152 of VZTF01003765.1, read as the reverse complement.
ATCTGAAGCCTGTAAAGCTAGGGTATCAGTTATTTGAAACTAGTGGCATATCAACATTTTAATTAAAAGGAAAAGAAGAAAGTGGAGTGGGGAGGAAGACCAGTATCACAGTGCCCGCTCTGCGTGGAAAGGATGTCCACAAATATTTTGTTACTTGCTTTACAGAGTATTGCAAGATGAGTCTTTCTCCAGAGTACTTGATGTCCAAAAGATTTGCTCTGCTTTAGTGTTTTCTACAGCTTCAACTCTATACATTTTATAGGAATGTCCTTTGCATATTTTTTGCTTGGTACAGAGAGGAATTTACTCTGAGGATGTGCTATGGTGAGGGAGGAAAGATAGGACCTGTAGCAGCAGCAGTAAGAGGGCATTATTAAGTGAAATTGTGTATTACAGGAGTAACAGAAACAGGTAGACTTTAAGCACCTTATTTGTAGGAAAAGGAGGACTTAGCCTGCAGAGCTGTGTGCTGCCATGCTTCTAGTGCCAATAAATATCTTTAAGAAAACAGAGGTAATTTCAGCTGAAGTTTAGCAATTTTTAGCTAATACAAAAAGAAGCTGTTTATTCCATAATCTTTACCGAAGTGGATGTTCTGGGGCTGCACTGAGAGGAGTTGTTTAAGGCTTTTGCACTTCCTCTAGTCTTTTTCTTCTCGTTAGGGCTCATACAACTGGTTATACAACTATACTGGAAAGCAAAGCGGGGAATGTGCTTAAAATATTGTAAAGAGCTCTGTTGTTTTGGTTTTTTTTTTTTTTTTCCTTTAAGATAAATCAATTCTGCATTCAGAATAACCTTCAGAATTCATAGCATTACCCCGTGAATGCTGTGTAGGCACAGCTCTGGGGGAGCCGGCAGAGCCCAGAGGCATTTCCAGGAGCTTGACAAGCTCCACATTGGCTTTGTGACACCTCAAACCGGGAGGGACATACACATAGTCATGTTGATCCCAAGACCTTGTTGTCACTTCAGCTATGAAGCTGCTTCAAGTGTCATATTGAAGCCAAGCTAGGAGACCATTTTTGAAATTATAGATGGTGTATGCACTTAGGATTTGTTTTACAGTAGGCTTGATGCTCAGCAAGGGCTTGCTGCCCCTAGAAAGGGTTGTCCTATTTTTAGCCATGTCACTTCCTGTGCAGTGTATGTCGTTTCTCTGGAGTTGATCTTCTATCAGATCAGCAAGCTTTCCAGTGCACCAGAACAAATATTTGTGTTGTTTCCATGAGATGGCTGAGCTGATGTGGCTGGAGGCAGGGACAGGGGGGCAGCAGTGGCCAGAGCTGTGGGAGCAGGCTCGCCCCTTTGACAGCGCTGTTTCAGCAGTGAGTGCCCACCTCTTACTGCTTTATGTGATGTTTGGGCTCGGTGATACTGTGGGTCTTTCTGCGTGAGGAATTACGGACAGTTTTGAAACAAAAATCATCTGAAGCTGAGCCAAGAACTGGGCTGATGGGAGGTCCTTCCCTCCCCAAAAACATCTGTTCAGTGATCTCTCGCTGCTCATGTTTGCTGTGATGGGGCCAGAGTGCGGCCGCTCTGCTGGCGGCTGTTTGCCTGCGAGGAGGAGCAGTTCCTGCGGCACAGCGCTGTGTCACCCGGCCCCTGCCCTCCCGCGGGAGTGCCTGTGTACAGGAGAGCCGTGGCTCAAGTGCAGTGGCAGAACTGCCAGTACTTGGGTCCCTTTCCTTCTGTTTTCAGTGCTTGTTTTTGGCTAGTGGCTCTATTAATTCTTTGAGCCTGCTCTACTGCTGAAAAAGGCATTTCCACACGTGTCTGCAGCTAGACCCTCTCTCATGCCCAGACAGCACACGCGTGACGAACTAGCTCAGAAACCAATCGGTGTTGAAACTAATTGGCAGAAGGTGGAGTGGTTGATTTTTTTTAAGTTTGATCACTTCCTTGTTTCATTTGGGTGCGTGTGAGCACTGAAAGAGCTAAGCATGAGAGGGCTTATTATACTGGTTTGGCATTCTGTGGCTTTAGGGTTCAAATAGATAAGTTCAACCACCAGCAGCTTACAGGCTCCTAAAACATGTGTTGTCCCTTCTGGTCACATGTCCTCCCTCACATCAGTTCCAGAGGCCCTCCTGTGCATTGTACTTTCTACTTGTGTTTTTGCATGTGAACTGATGGAGCTCACTGAACTATCAGAAAACTTTGTGTTGATGATGGTCCTTTTTTTACCTGGTGGGTTTTTTTGGTAGCTCACAGCACTAATTGTGTGGGTGGGGGGGATGGTACCCAATTGCCCCCTTCGAACCCAACAAGCTGTTGTCTTGGTGCAAGTTCTCATTTGACTTCATAACATGGCATCAGTTTGATCTTATCTCTTATTCATTGTATTTCTCGAATATTAGCAACCAATGAAAGATCTTCCGCTTCCTGTGGCCCTTATTAAATCTCTTCTGAAGAATCCCTGGCACTTCCCCTTGGAGACTGAAGTGTTCTGGAGCCTCATGCCAGTGGCTTGTGCTTTGACTGGTGACAGGATCCACTGGTTAATGAACTTGGGAACTGGCTTAGCTGGAACTCAGGCCAGCTTTTCTGGTTTTTCATCTGGGCATCTTTGGGCACCTTTCACAGTTTGTTTATTGAATTGGAGCTGAACTTTTTTTTTTTTTTACGTCCATGTTCGAGATTCTAATTCCGTGTTTGCATTAGCACCTGGTCCCTTCAGGAGCGTTGCATTGAGGAATATTAGCAGGGGCTGGTGCAGTTATTGAGTTCCTGTGTGCTGCTTGAAGCTAATATTGAACAGAACAGCAATCGTGGTACATTCTGAAAGTTAGTGTAGGGTTCTTTAATATGCTGCTGCCTAAAATCAAAAGGATTAATACTTGTATTGTGACATTGCATCTCCATTAGCTCTTGAAATATTCAGTTGAAAGTGTTTTTAATTAGTCTTTCAATCTTAAACATTCTATGCCAAGAGTGACTTGCGTAAGGTTTCAGCTTTAAATTGGTTCTGGTTACCAAAGCACAGGAAACTCGTGTTCATTTGTGCTCCCCTGAAATGGCTTCTCTGAAATGTTTGGCCCAGCATAAGAATTAAATTCCACATGTGCTACTTGCAGTTTCATTCTGAAAGACTGTCTGGAGAAAGGCAGGAATGAAAGTGCTCTTTCAGCTACAAGTACAGTACTTCAGCAAAAATCAAATTTAGCTATCGTGTGAGGTCAATGGGGGCTTTGTATGTCGAAAGCAAGTGCTTCTCTGTTGGGGTGGGGGAGTGCAGTCAACAGTTGAAATAAGCTTAATTGCAGGTTGAAGCTGGAAAAGATACTATCAGATTTTGGTTGTCTTCCTGCCTGTGCATCTTCCTTGTCTTATATCTTGAATCCTTCCTCATCTGTGAAGTACCATATTCCTGTGAGCAGAAGACTTGACTTGTTTCTGTGTTGCTGTTGGCTTTGCAACCCAGAGGTTTGCTCTTGGTATCAACTTCATATGTTTTGGGGAAATAAAAACAAAATGGAGTGGATGTGGGTGTGAGTGGAGATGAGATTTCTCTGCAAAGAAAATAATGGGAAAGTTGTTTGTGTTTGGCTTCGAATACATCTTATGTAAAAGGAAATCTTTTTTTCCTGTGGTACTTCTTACTGTGGTTTAATCTAGTTTTATAACATGGCAATTGGTGAAGTAGTCAAGTATCTTGAAACCCCTTTCCCTCTGGATTTTTTTTTTTCTTTGAAATGTATACTGATGTTACTTGCAAGATTGATTTTTTTGTTTTTCAGTAATACTGCTTATCTTTGGCTGGACTTGTAAAAATTAAAATTACCTATGCTTCAGCTTACTTTTTAATCAGGAAATGGTAGACCTAAGTTGATCTTTAATTAAATAATTAATACCTTGATATCCATAGTTTCTTAATGAGAACCTGTTTTTTCTTTCAGAATTGGTAAGAAAAAAAGGGCAATTGTGTATTTATGGGGGGGGGAAAAATGGAAAATTAATTTTGTCTCATGAAGTGGTATATCAAAAATGATTTGGAAGTTACACCACTTGATAATAGTTAGGAGCCCCAGAACACTGATGGAAATGGTCATTTGTTGTAATTTTATTGTAATATCTTGCAAATATCTGTAAACTTGATTAATACAAGCAAGGGGAAAAAATAAATTATACAGTTTTTATGAAAACCAAATTTAAGGATGTTAAGTAATGAGGCAACTCATACATCTCTTGCGTCTCATTTTTATTATATTTTCACACTGAACTTATAAATAGGAGGTTATGGGTACGTGGTCTAATATTTTGGACTGTAAAGGTGATTTTCTCTTAGTGTGTGAAAAATCATAATATGGGGCTTGTGGTAAGCAGTTGTCATCATTCACAAATGACGCAGTGACTAAACAGTGACATGTGAATTGATGTGACTGTGTTAATTATAATTACTATGTGGCAAGTAAGCCTGTGTTACCATGCTTGTCTCTTATTTTGCAGTTCTCATGCATAGTGTCAGGTGTACAGTTTTCAGCATAAGTGTCCTCCTTCCCTACTCCCCTTACCTGACTGCTAGAAGCAGTAATACTTTCAATATTTGCGGGGTATATATTGAAAATAAATTGGTAGGACTGAGAGGGTGGGTCGTGCAAAGCCTACCTATGACTGTATCCATGTTATTGGGCAGACTTTATAGGCTTTTTGGGAAAGGGCACCGAGTTACCCACAAGGCATTTTTTCTGGAAGGTCTTTTTGCTGAGCTATAGGAAATTCCAGGTTTTCAAATGTCAGCTGTAAAAGAAGGCTTTTCTCAGGCCTCTAAATACCGGATTGTGTGTATCAATTTCAGGTTTATAGAAGAAGGGAAAATGGCTCAAGAAACGAACCGTAGCCAAGTGCCTATGCTTTGTTCCACTGGCTGCGGGTTTTACGGGAATCCTCGCACAAATGGCATGTGTTCAGTGTGCTACAAAGAACACCTTCAAAGGCAGAACAGTAATGGTAGAATTAGCCCTCCTGGTAAGTAACCCCAGCATACGTGTGTGTGAACAGCTCAACCTGACACAGCTGGCAGCAGCTTCCTGGCCATGTCCAGAGACTGACTGTTGGAGTGTTAGTGCAAACCATTTCCTTCCAGCATCTTACCTTATGGAATGAGCTTGGATGGAATGCTCATAATGTAATTGTGCTGCCACTAATCTGCTCAGAAGTAGACCCTTGCTAATACCTTTTCTATTCATGTGAATGTTTCCGATTTGAAGATACAACAATGCAGAAAAAACACTACACCAACATATTTTTCCTGAAATTAGTGACAGAGATAGGATTGAGCTTTGGGAATGTTTGTGAAAAGCATTTTAAGTACAGATATTTCATCTCCGCAGCCTCCTGCTGAAGGATTAACCTGTAAACACTTGATAGTTTCTCTTTAACTTCAGATGCTTTCTGTTCTTTTTGGCCCAGTGCCCTATGTACTGTTGCCTTTCCTTCAACCTGACCTTTCACATTGAAGCAATAGCTTCTATTGAAATCTGGAGATCTGAGTTCTACACCTTCGAAATACGTCTGGAGTTGGCATTATGATGTTACACTGGTGTTCTGACAAATCTGTCTTGGTTTTTTAAACAGAACACCAGCTTCTCATGTCAGACTACAGCAGTTTATGCTGAGAAAGCTGCTTGTAGATGCTTTAATTAGCAAAAAATAGTAACTGTTTTAAAACTCCAGCTTCAAAATTTTCTGCTGTGTGAGTTCTGGGGGCCTGGGGCTGGAGTGAGATAAAAATATGGCCAAACATATTTACTTTTTTTGTAAAATTACGTTTCGTTATGGTGTAGGCAGAGATTCAATTACTTTCGTGACTGGTGTCGTAGGGGTCAAAGAGTAATTGTGGTAGGTAAATTTTGTAATCCCAGGAAGCAGCATAACATTTTCCCTTGGGTGTGTGTCTTGCAGCAGCCTCTGTCAGTAGTATCACCGAGTCCTTACCGGTCCAGTGCACAGAGGGCAGTGCCCAGGAAACTCAGTCCACTTTAGATTCTACATCGACTCCATCTATGCAGCCAAGGTAAGATACCTCGCTCTGCTCTGTGTGTTTAAGGAAAAATCTGTGTCAAAATGATGAATTGAAGTGTACTGATCCTGCATAATTTGCTGGAACCAATATTAGGAAAAGGTGTAAGATTTTGGTGCTAACTTTAAAGCATGGGATCTCAGGGTGAATACTAGAGACCTCTGTGCTTCATCTGGCATTCAGATGGAAATTTGTCTTTAGAATTTAGCCTCAAATAGAAGTTGCCAGCTTCTGTTCTACAGGGATTTGTCTGGCTGTTCTGATTCCACAACTTGCAGTTGTACGTTTACCAAAGGAGAACTCTTTTCGTCTTAGAAATTTGAGGATTTCGTAAAATGGCAGAGAGCTGTTTACTAGAGCTCTCATAAATAAATGTATGATGTGTTAACAAGCTAGTTGCTTTGCAAAGAGTGGAGAGTACTAGAACAGGGGAAAGATATGAGTCTTGGTACAAGTTGTGCTACTGAACTGATCTCTTATTAAACAAGTAATTTCCATCTGGATTATTCAAGGATACATAATGTCCTCTTATAAATCACTCAGAGTTACCAAGTGTTCTCCATTTGTAAAAGCTAAGTATTTGTTTATATTTAGTGCCTCCGTTTCAGTTTAGAATGACACAACCAACAGCAACTTAAGTGCTTTGGAAATTTGAGTGAAAAGTGTTAGTGTGTTATATACTATGGAAGCTAAACTTGCAGCAATACTCATTTCGAATTTTCTTTGAAAAGAATGTAGTAGAACACAGGCTGAGGGCGATTTCGTCGGTTACTGCTGACTGATTCTGCTCAGACTGCTTTCTGCTCCCTAGCTTTTTATAGGAGGTGTTATCTCATGCTTGGATCCTGCATATGAACTGAGAGCTAGGTGCCGTGCTTGATGCTATATTTAGTCTTTACATTCTGAGGTTTCTAGTTGGGATAGAAAATACATATTTTACCCTGAAACAACTCTTCTGGTGTGTGTAAAAAAAAAAAAAAAGTTCATCCAGGTCAAGGCACAGATGTGAAGCAATTACAGTGCCTTGCCTTTGTTCTCTCACAACTTCAATAAAACCATGAAAGAATAGAAGTACCTCACTGATCACTGGCTTAATTACTGGCTGCAGGAGAAATGAGTGGATGGTTGCTCTTGGTCTTGCACTTAAAAAAAAAAAAAATCAGTGTCACTT
>VZTF01003765.1:2135668-2231904 GCA_013397755.1 Cnemophilus loriae | reverse complement strand
TTAAACAAAATAAAAAAGCAGGAATTCAATTTCGCTCTCTGGAAATATCTCAGACTTACGATACTCTGAGGACAGGTATATTAAATTGACAATGCCCTTTTGTAGGTGGCCAGACGGGCAGTTCAAGACCTTTATTCAGTTCTTGACAATTAAAATTGTGACTCCAGTGCTCTGGTTGTGCCATAGAGTGCTGGTTCATGGGCTGCTGGATAATCTGGTTTTTGCCTTCAGAGTGAATCCCTCAGTGGAAAGAAAGAAAGAAAAAAAATAATGCAAATGAGAGAGTGCTACCTCTTGCTTGGGACTTGAGCTCTGTCTTGTTCCATAGGAGAGCTGCTGGATGAGCAGCTTGGCTGGGAGTGATAGCTAGTGTTGAATTGCTCTCTCTCGGCTGCTCAGGCTGTTCATTGGTGAGTGTTCAGCCATGCTGTGATTTAGCAGTATGGCTAAAGGGTTGAGAAGTTTGGCCTGCACCACCTCACACTGTGAAAATCCAAGGGGTTCTGTGTGCAGCTGCTGCAGCTTTATTACTGGAAACATTGACATGCTGCAATTTTCTCGTTCGTATCATCAGAACACTGAAAGTAGCTCCTCTACAATTATCTTGCTGACTTATGTTATAAAGATCCTTGCATATTGAATGTTGCATTGTTGCTTCTGTGTGGAATGATGGTATGCCAAACCAACCAAAATATTTTTACTTTTTTATAGCAGAACTGTTTTATTGCATTCAATATGAATTCAAAAAAATGTTTACCTTTTGTGTCAGTTTAGATTGTGGTAGTTTTAAGTGGTTACAGAAACAACTTCAGAGTGAAAAGTTCTGGGATACTTTTTCATCAAGAGGTGCCCTGATGTATCTCTCACAGGAAAATAACGTGGAAATGCATCATAAAAATCGAAACTTTCTTCTTTTGCCCCTCAGCCCTGTGTCAAGTCAGTCGCTTTTAACAGAATCCGTAGCAGCATCCCAATCGGATAGTACGGCTGTGGACAAAACAGTACCTGAGACAGAAGAGTTGCAAGGTTGGTGCCTAGTTTTCAGAGACAGAATTTGTAAATAATGTTTCTTAAACTTTGACTGTTCTTAATACGCTCCTATTCCAGGACATGGCTGATTCTCAAACCCAAATATTCTGAAAAATCAGAAGGCAAAATAAGGATAAAGTTTCTTAAATGGCAAGTCAAACCGAAATCTTGTGTTTGATTGGTGATATCAGTGTCTGCCGTAAACAAGTGTTATTTGGTGTTGGAAATGCACATCGTAAATCAACATGCTGTTCTGTCCCTGTGCCATGGCTCTTACATATGCATAGAGTTTTGAGTAGCTCTTACTTCTCGGAGTAACCATTTAAAGCACATATCAGAAGTTTGAGCGTATTTGTCATAGAGGGTGTTTGACATAGCCGTTGCAAGAACAGGTTCAGTATCTTTTATAAACAGGAAACATCTATAAAAGAACCTTTCTCCTATGAACTGTAGTGGTGTAATATTTTGAACTACTGAAATTCACTTTATCAAGTATAAAATTACCAAACCACAGCCTGTTTGCTTGAAGGAAAATGGCTGAGTGAGTTAACTATATTGGCCTAAAACCCCTCTTGCTGGTACAATGTAAAGTTTCTTTTTGCTTTTTTCATGTTTTCTATGTGCAGACTTTCAGAGCTTAAGACTAAAAAAAAAGAATAGTATTTCTTAGGAAATGCAAAAATGCCAGATAATATACAAAATGTGCTCAGACTGGTAACCTGTAACCATTATAAAAGGTATTTAAAGGTAAGTCAGTAAGTATTCTGCCTTCTGCTGAGACAGTTTAGATTTTAGTGGGGAGGATTATTTTTCTGTGGACTAGTCTAAACATAGAAGTTGGGGTTTTTCACAGATACAACTTGTAATTCCACTTAAACATTCTAAGTATTAGTTCTTTGACTGTACTTCTGGTATCAGTTTTGCTTCTCAGACACTTTTCTAAACCTGACCTGCCCCTTTTTGTAGGGTGGAATATAAGAGTCATTATTCAGGTACTGTGCTGAGTAAGGCCATCTCCTTGGTTACTTAAACTTGGGAGAAAATATTTTAATTCTATTTTTTTACCACTTTTACTAACCTTTGAGGTGTCAATTATTAGGAACATGTTTAGTCTTGAAAAGACACATTCTACAGATACACTTTAATGCTTGTTAGGAAGTTTGTGTTCTGGAGCTGAGAACTCTTGTCTCAGTTTTGACAATGCATCTACTGGCTTTTCACTGGGAGGCAGAGGGAGTACTTTATTTTATTGACCCTTGCACTGTGAGGTAACTTGGGCCTGTGAAAAGACTTTTTTCTCAGCAAGTTTTCAGAGGCATGTCTCTTGTCTTACTCATTTGGATAAATTAGTGCTCCTTCTAATTCTCCACCTCTCAAGCTCATTCTCCTTATGAGAAGATAAGAGGTTTCTCAACCAGAAGCTTTGAATTTAGGGATGTATGTGCATTTTACAGTATGTTTTTCAAGGATCAATGTGTATCAGGTGTTTAGATTACTCAGCTGTGTCCTCTGTCCTTTTCTTTGTACCCTTGCTTCTAAACTAAGAACATCACCAGCATGGAGTTGCAGTTCTAAATTACCACCCCTATTTATAACTCTCTGGCAGGGTCAGCCTTATTTCCTTAAGAGTTCCTTATGTGTTGTCCCTTAACTGAAAATCATAGGAAGTGTAGCGTTTCCAGTTTTAAAGCATTTTGATTTGGAAATGTAAGTTTGGAAGGAAGGCAGCTTAGAATGGATGCTGAGAGGATTTCATTGAATTGCTGTCATGGTTGTGCATCCTAAAGTTTCTTTTTTTTGGAATTTGAATTTTAGGTTGCTGTCGAGAACGTAATACAAACATGTGAATCCAAGTGGGTTTTTTAGTGTTGCCCAAGTTTCTAACATTTAGAAAAAGATAAGGTCACAGCAATGTGCTAGTTGGTCCCAGAGTGAAGTGTGTCTAACAGTACTTCTGTTGATGTAGGGGAACAAAAGGAGAAATAATGTCAGTATTTATTTTGATAAAATCTTGCCTTGTGGGAATGTCTGTTCTGGGGTGAAATGTTCTATGCTGCTGGTGTAAGCTAATATATTGTGTTCAGCTGAGATCCACTTAACTTGCCATTTAACAAAAATTACCAGGCTACAACAACATTGAGTGAAAGACTGGGTGAATAATTAAGTTTTCTTAGATTACTATTATTACTTTTCTAAAGCAGACAGATAAATGGGACTTGAACGGTGTGCAGCACAGTCCTTGCTGTTTGCAGTCAAGCTAAAACTGCAAAGGGATGAAATTCCCCAAAAAGCAGTTCAGATTTGTCTTTGTCGGATTTATGCATTGCAGAAGAAATAGAGGAAAACTCTATAATATGTTAATAAGTGTAGACTTCAGAGCTAGTACTTGTATGATGATGCTTGTGGAACAGTGCAAAAGCCCAGATGCTCTAAGATAGGGACTAATAGAAATTTTAACTTTAATGTTCTTAAATACCGTGAACATACCATTAAAGATGACCTAAAATGAGACTCATTGAGTACAGTCCAGCTTCTCTAGCAGCTTTCTTCTATTCGGAACATCTCTCCAAGTCATTTTAATTACCTCCTGGGCTGTTGTGCCTTTTGCTCAACATGATGGCCCTGTTAGGATTAGCCAGTCAGGATTCCTGATTTGTTAGCCACAGGATTAACAGGGCTGCCTCTGGGCAGGCCTGCAAGCAGGTAAAGAGGTGCTTTTCTTCCCTGGGGTAAACTAGTTAAAACTGTCCAGGTTAGGATTCATGCCTCTAGTTCAGGGAGGTTTTTAAAGGTAAATGGGATTTGTCATGGAAGGCAGGAGGACTCTACCACATACTTTATGGAGCTCCTACTGCTGAAGAAGGTGGGGCTAAAAGTGTAAATCCAACTAACAGATGGACTCTCAGCTCCTCTGAGGCTGAAAAGTTCTGAGGTTGAAAACAGCCTCTGTGATTTTCGAGCTTGTTGTGAATTGGAGAGGAGTATGTACTCTTAGCATTGCAAAATGTCATCACTCTGGTCATGTGGTGTGGTTATTATTTGAAAAATCAAAGTACAAAGTAAGATTTGATTAACTGTCTAAAAGATACATGGCTATTCTGAATGAAGTCACCTGATTTTGTGCATGTCTGGATTTTAGTGACGTAAAACAGTTCAGTTCAGTTGGTGATAACCAAGTTTAAAAACCAGAATTTTATATGGAGGTAACTTGGACCTAAGGTGAATGCAGTTGAACTAATGGTTTCAGTTTAAGTGGGCCTTATCAGAGTTGGCTCAGTAGACAGTACTGGAAAGGAATTGATAGATACTTCTCACTTTTGTAATAGGACCAGGGACTCGGAGGTAGAGTATGATTATGATACAAGTGTAGAAAATAATACAGGATACCCTGATACACTGGGTGAATGCTCCAGGGAGAGAGGAAACACTCAACAGAAAGAAGTAAAACTAAATTCTGTGAGTGAGCGTGCTCCAATTTAATTTGCCACTTCCTAACATTGAAACAGTGTATTTTAGGCTGATTACATCAGATTAAAATTTTCAGAAGTAGTGATACTCTCCTTTGGATTAACTTCATGTTTCACTCCTCTGGAGGAAGTGGGGATTCTTCTTCCTAGGCCTAGTGAAATGCCTTCCAGAAGTAAATGTAGCTGTTCATGCTCTTGCTGTAGGAATGAGAAACCTTTTTCTTTTGAAGTCTGCCCAGTCATTCGGGGGTGATGAATGTAAAACATCCAGAGAGAAAAGAGATGAGGCGTTGGATGTCCTGCTGCACACAAAGCAGGACCCATCCCTGTGTTGTGCCTGCAGGGGTGCAGAGGCTGGAGTACATTTTATCATGTGGGTGCTGTTTTTGTGGCCAGTCAGAGCACACTGAAGCTCAGGCAGGGTTGGCGCAAGCAAAGCAATAGGAAAAGCTTGTGCCTTTAGGAGAAAATCCAGACTCTGCTTGTTTTGATCAGCTAGGAACATGTTCTGTAAATCAGGGAACTTCTAGGGGCCAGCCCAGCTTGTCAGCTCCAGAAATACGACTTGTGTTCATGCCTAACTCCTTTTTGGTTAGTTGGCAGCTTTTACTGGTGCTACCAGTGCTTTGTTCTTTGGCTACAGGCAGGCCTGGGGCTGGGGGAAGAGAGGACTTGGGTTCAAGGGAAGCAGGCAGCAGCATCCTGGAATCCAGATGGAGTCCAGCGGTTGGGAGTGGCTGCAACATATTTCCTGCAATCTCCAAGCTGGGCAGTATTGCATTTTACCTGGCTTTGTGCTGCTGTGGTCATCACAGGTAACTTATAGACTGAACACTGGCACTTGGTCATCTGAAGTGGTTGGGATATTTGTGATTATCATAGAGGATTTTGGTTCAAATCTCTGGCTTCTATTCAAAAGCAAATTGAGACCTAAAATTTATTGTTACTACAGTAGATACAAAGTGACTTGTGGTGCAGTAGAAGAATCTTCCCACTCGGTTCTACACTGAGCAGCAGCTCTTAAATATTTTTAAACCTTTTTAATGTGAGAGCCATACGCACAAAGAAAATGTAAGTAAGGGTGTATGAAAGCCTTGTTATGCAGGGAAGAGTGCCAGTTTTTCCTAAATTTAGCTAATAGTTGCAGAGGCTCTTAGTGAAACTTAAATTGAGGTAACTGGATTTTGCTACAACAGGAAATGGGAGCTGGAGAATGTTAGCTCATGGCATGAAGATGTCTTAAAGAATTAATAAACACTGCAACATCTGTTTTGTATAAAACTGCAAAAGTTCATTTGAGTAAGTCTTACCCCTTCTGGTACTTATCTCACCTCTTTTAGTCCTTGCTGATTTTAGTTCTTATCTTGCAATCCTTTTGATACTATGCCCACTCAAAAATGTGCCCTTTCACAGCCATTTAAAGCCATTGAACCTTTTTGCAAACTCCGAATTGTTATAAATTTCAGGACAAAGAGAAGTTCTGCTTGTAACATAGATGGTGACTTATAAAGATTTAATAAACCATGTATAACAGTATCTTTGCTAGATTAACCTGTGGAATATACTGTCCCCTCAGGCAAAGTCTTTGCTGGTGATCAGGTATCTTGCTATCCATTGATGTTGCTTAGTACAGTGTTTTGATACATAGCAAAAGTGATGAGTGCCCTTTCCTTTAAAAAAAAAAATCAGAATAGCAGCACATGAAAAACCCCACTGGATTTGTCATGCAGAAGAGCTGTCAACTGCTGTAGAACTAGCACAGAACTGCATCTGACAGTCTCTGACGAACAGAAGTCCAGCTGCACAGAGATGCCTGCAGCTTTTTCCCTGACAAATGTCTGAGCTTGCTGTTGTATTCCCTTCCTTACAACACTGGTTCTAGCTCTGCTTCCATCCACGCTCCTCCCAGCTGGAGCTTGCTTTTGTTCTTTGCTGCAAATACTCCCAGCTTCTGTGTATCTTACTCACTGAAGACTTGTCCTGCTGTGGTCTAGTTATGTCTGGTAGGCAGAGTTTGGCTCTTAGCCCTTCTTGAAATTAAGTTGGGTTTTTTTTGTTTCTATTTCTGTTTTGTAATGTAAGGAATGTGCAAATACTTGAGGAAAACCAGCCAACTTCTATTTTTACCTGAGTCAGGCAAATACTACTATTACTTGTTCGTACTCTCCCACACAACCTGTAACCTAAAGTAGGTTGAAAGTTACCTTAGGAGAAATGTCTTTAAAATTAGGTTTTTACCTGCTTTTTTCTGGGCTCCAGGACAGTGTAGTTCCAGCTTGTAAGTCTGGGTCTCTTGAGTTGGTGTTCCTCATGCCAGGTAGTTACTATGTCCTGTGTAGGTTTTTTCTAGGTGTGCAAGAGCATCACAGTGGTAGAGATTGCTCTGAAACACTGTTTTGTGTGCCTTCCATGTTGCAGCCTTCAGCAAAAATAATGTTGATTCAGAATCTGAAAGAGGGTGCTTGGCTCAACTGATCCTGTTATACAGAGTTCTTCTTACAAGCAGATTTTGGGAACTGGACGAGTAACAGTGTGGGGAAACACTTGGCTGTTGGATTTTCTTCGTGGATCTGACAATGCTGAATCTTGCTGTTAAACCTTGTGTTTATTATTCTGGTTGTTTTTATGGTATTTTCAAGCATTTGGTGAGTTCTTTTCTTAAATTATATATTGAAGGAGGGAGTTCCAGTCACTGCGGAGAGACCAATGCTCTTCAGACATGGAAGCTGCAGCAAAATGGCCAAATGTACAACATGGGCTTTAGGTTATTGTAGGACTTGAAAGGGGAGAGACAGACTTTTTTTTCTCCACTGTTCTTACTAACTTTTTTAATGTCAGCTTCAGTGTCAGAGAATCCAGAGCCTACACCTGAAGAACAGGACAAGTCACTTGACAAACCAAAACAGAAAAAGAATCGTTGTTTCATGTGCAGGAAGAAGGTTGGACTTACTGGTAAGAAATACTGATTTCAGTTTTCTTAGGCTTGTTCAGGCTTTGGACCTTTGAAATGTTATCTTAAAGGGAGTATGTGACGTGGTCATTTGATACTGATTTGAAATAACAGTCAAAGGTGCTTTCAGCTGACTCTCAGTAGATTAGTCATTCATGCATCATCTTGTTTTTCAGCCTCCTGTCTTAAAGTGACGCTCATAATTCCAAATACTTCCTTTTGGAAGTCTGCTTAGCTAAGGAATTGGATGATAGTTTGCTGCCATTCACTAGCCAGCTTTGCAGTGGTCCAGTGAAAGGGCCTGAGTTCTGCAGGATGAGGATTCATAAACGTAGCAAAAGAGCAGGAGTTCTCTAGGAATGCTCTGTGCTAGAGTGTCATGCAAAAAGAAGGAATGGTCAAGTCAAATCTTGCTGTAATCACTTAAAAATGTATTACTTGTGATTCTTATGCTTTCTGCAGCAGAGGCTCTTTGGCTGATTGATTGACACTGATGACTGAGATTTATTGCTAGTGAGTGAACACATTCAGGATTTAAAGCAAACCAGTGTAATTAAGAATGTTGAAGTGTCTAAGCTGCTGTTTCTGTCCACAGGGTTCGAATGTCGGTGTGGGAACATTTACTGTGGAATGCACCGTTACTCAGATGTACACAGTTGCTCTTACAATTACAAAGCTGATGCTGCTGAGAAAATCAGAAAAGAGAATCCTGTAGTTGTTGGGGAAAAGATCCAGAAGATCTGAACTGCTGCTTCTGCTGGAATACAAAAATCTTCTGACCATCTGCAGATTAAATTGACTTGAGCTTTTTTCCTTAGTCATCGGGAACGTAGAGCAGTGTATCTTGCCTAGACCTTTTAATCATGCATGTCATCAGATGAATAGATTTTTTGTTTTTGTTTTTTTTTTGTTTTGAAAATGACTCTGAACATTATTTTCATTGCAGTTTTCTGTGGCTGAAGACTTAAGTAAACTTTACAAGTATTATCCTTTAAGATCATTTTAATTTTAGTTGAGTGCAGAGGGCTTTTATAACAAACATGGAGAAAATATTGGAGGGCTGTGCTTTTCCAGGATAAAACATGCATGCATTAACTTTGCAGTTTATTTTCTTGTTGTATATAGCTTTTCTCTGCAGCACAATTTCTTTTTTTTTTTTTTTGATAATGCCTTGTATGGCACAACTAGTTATCAGTAACTGAATGTATTTTAATCATTATGGCTGCTTCTGGTTTTTTTTTTTCCCATTAACGAGAGGTTATACATGTTCGCATATTAGCTTGTTTGCACCCTCTACCTATTTATGTATGAATCATTTGTAATGAGAGTGTGTGCTGAGATTGTGTGGGGTTTTTTGTTGTTTTCTTTTTTTTTTTTTTAATTGGGATTTGTTTTTGTGTGTGTGGGGGGAAGGCTGTATGCACTTCATTGACTGCAGTTTTCATTGGGATTACATCCATCAGTTTGTCTGTACACAAATATGAAGAATGATCTGAAGTACCTGTGCTGTATTTATGTTTATCCACGTCTTAACTTTGATTAAATAAAATTTGAAAAAATCCGAGCCCTTGTGGCTGTCACTGGCATATGTAAGTTGGATTTCTCTTGCTTTATTTTAATGGAGACCTTCCATTGGTGCTTCCTTTACTGAAAGTGTATTTATTTACAGTGACCATGTGTATCCCAATGCCAGCTAAATTCTGATGGGTTTTTTGTCTTTTCACCTGTAACTACCAGAGACACTGCAGTTTCCAGACCGTGTCTGTTGAGTCTGCCCAGGGAGCTCTCCATGCTTCCCGTGCAGCACATCTCTTGTGTGCAGGAGTTTGGGTCACTTGTGACATTGTGACAAGGTACTTCAGTTGGGCCAGACCTAAAGGTAAAACTGATGTGGCCATGAGTAGGCTGTGGAGCCATGTGTGTGATTCTAGGAAATGGTGCTGTGGGGTTTGGGATCCACTGTCTGACAGCTGGCACTGTTGGAGGAATTGTTCTTGTCTTGTGAGGGTGCTCGGTAAATTTCTTTCTTCAAGGCTGCCTGAGATCAAAATCTGTGCCTCAACCCAGGTCATCTCCATAACTTAAAGGTGGTTTATGTGGAAACTTCAGCCAGTGCTGCTTGTCACCAAACCTAACAGTACACTAATAAAGTAGCACCAAGTCCTCTCCAGATGGTCCTGATCTGCAGTTGAAATCTCACTGGGTGACTTGCTGCTGCTTTGGAGCATTTGTGAAACAAATGTGATTGCACAGTTTTATTTAAAACATTAAATTTTTAATCAAAGCTGGCTGCATCCTTTAAAATTCAGAATGCTCTTTAAAAGCTATGGCTGGCAATTAGTAGATAAAGCACTACATTTAGGATATAAACTGTGCAGCAGAAGGAGCTTTTTCTGGTAGTTACAGAAAGTAATCTGCAAGACCCAGTAATAAATGAAGTAGCTTGTGCTTGCAAAAATGGCCTAACCACAATCTACGAAGCACGTGGAGTTTATAGTAAAGGAAGGAAGGAATAAATAACTTACTGGCAAGCTTCAGTAATGTCTGCCTTATCACGGGTCAAAGATCCTGTATTTCCTCAGAGCATTTGCTAAACTTCCTCTTACACAGCATCGAGCGTGGAAGAGCAGCAGCGTCACCTTTGGTGGGTGTTTCTGTTTGCTTTCCCCTTTGCTGCTACTTCTCAATTCTTTAATCCTTCGCTTTGATTCTTCCCTCTTCCCTATTTCTGGTCTCTCTTTTTTCCTTTTCCTAAGCATGTCCTTTTCTCTCTGCTATGTGCCTTCCTGACCAATCTTCTACCTGACAGTGATGCTTTTGGGCCAGGCAGAGAGGAGGCACCATAGGTTTCACAAGGGGGGGGAACCTGTTATGTTTGTGTTTTGTGGTGCCTGAAAGACAAAAAGGTACAAGAAAAGTATTCACATACTCCCTTTACCACCACCAGTTGTGAAGCAACTGTTCCTCTGGCTCTCGATTACGTCGTAGGATCCTTGCCTGGCAGTGCCCACAGTGAGGCAGAACTACATTGGAGAGTTCTGCTTCCACACCTGTCCTTCTCCAAGCCATCTAATAAACCTCCTTTGGCCTGGCTTGTGCGGGGCGCTCAGAGATAATATTGAAGGAGTTTATGATCCTGTTGTATAAGCTTATGTTTAGACTGGATGTCCACCTTTCCGTGACACCTGAGAATTGCGTGTCGTGTTTGTTTGCTTTGGCAGTGGCTCTGCGTTATCCTGGTGGTTGATCTGCGCTTCAATCTCCGTTTTGTGTCATCAGCTTGAGGTTAGCAGATTAACATTTTAATTAACACCAGCACATTCACAGCACTACAAAACACTTGAGTAAATCTGTCTCCTCAAGTTGGACACTGTACTGGAACAGGTTTTCAATGAGGTTTTGCTTCAGTTTTGGAATAAGCAGGTTCTATAACCCAGATCCTATCCTCTAGCCACAAAACATCTTTACTGTGTTTAAAACATTTCCAACAGGGGAAATTTCACAGGAAATCTTCCAGAAGTTTGTGCTAGGCATTGTGATGTTTAAATAAGACCCCTTTTCAAACAGTACCTTGTGAGCTTGTGTCTCAATGAGTGAGCAGCTGTCACAGCTGATGCTGTTACGTCATCTTGCACTGAATCTCTGGCTGTACCATTTGCTGCATTTCTTCTCATGACTCCTCTGCCAGAAAGAAAAAAAAGGTTGAGCAGCAAACCAGTTCTTTGGCTTGGCAATCACAAGTGTCTTCCTGTTTTTATTGGAAAGAGGCTTTTTCTATTTAGTTCTAATTTCAAGGATGTTCCCTCATTGGTTTCTACTTCTGACAATGAGTGAATTATCTCCTGCAGGTGGGAGAAAGCTGGGACTGGGAGCTGAAGGACTGACCTCCCTGCTCTTCAGGGTTGGCTGCATATATGTCTCTGGTTTTAAGATGGTGGAACTGTCTGGAGAAAATGGAAGGACTTGGTGAGGTGCAGCAGCATTGCAAAACTAAAAACCACTCAAAGTGCAGTTTCAGGTGTGAATTGTGCAATTTCCTAAGGGCTGCTGAGCTCGTGGTGGGAGAATCTGTGCAGACATAATCATTTCACCAGGGCCCTGGCATGTAAGTGACCCCTCCAAAGTTAAACAAGGGCAGTTACCTCTGGTCTTAGAGCTATTGCATCCTTCACCCACAGCGAGGTACCCCTGTTAGAGGAAGGCCTCAGTTTCATGTGAGGGTTTGTAAAATCGTGGAAGTGTTTAGGTTGGAAAAGATATCCAACTGCTAACCCAGCCCTGCCAAGTCCACTGCTAAATTAAGTGCCACATCTACACATCTTCTAAATACCTCCAGGAAAGGTAACTGTGAGCAGGAAGACCCCATTTTTCTAGGGTCACTGCCTGGCTGGAACAATTAACAGCTGCTGACTCAGGCAAACCTCTGGCACTGATTAACCACTGCCAGGGACCAGGCAGAGGGGTGGGATGGCGACAGAGCAGCGATTGGTTTGTGTCTGAGGACGGAGGGTGGGATTTGATGCTTCTCTGCTCTGGGTTACACCACCTGGAGAGGATCTTCCTCCTTGGAAGGTGTGTAGCACCTGGGAGGTGGGAGCTGTGTGTGAGCAGGGACTGCTCGAGGTTCAGCATGTCTTTCATCCACGTAGACGAGGACTCGGATTTTCCTCTCCAAAATCTCCCCTATGGGGTTTTCTCCACAAAGGAGGAGGTAAGAGCAAACTTTGTTCTTGGGGTGTTGTAATTGTTACAGGGCTATGTGAGAGCAGAATTTCCCAGCAGTGTGGGGTAAAGGAAAACTTCCCAGCCTGAGACACTCACGGGCTTCCTGACTTGATGGCGAAGCTGTGGCTGCCACATTGTCTGTTTCCTTAGTATGGTTATTTTGATGACAGCTTCTTTGAAACTGCACAAAAGAAATCAGAAGTGTTAATACTGACGAGAAGTACTTTGGCTAATGAGTACAGTAGTTCTTGTGTGGTTTTGACCATTTTTGTGACATCGTTAAATCTGTGTTTGACCCTTCCACTCCCTGCGTAGAGGCAGGGCACATTTCACACTCAACTTTTTTGTTTTTAACTCAGTCCTTCATTTTCTTTGTGACTGTAGTCACACGGTCACCCTTAAGAAGCCCCATTAACTACTGCTCTTGGGGAGTTTTGTTGGTGGCTGCCAAAGCATTAAACCAGGGCACCAAATGTGTTTTTTACCTGTTTTTGCAGCTGACCTGTTGTGTTCTATTGGGCTTATGTTTATGCAATGCTGCATTAAACATGTGCAAATGTGGCATGTTTAAAGCTGGGCCCAAAGCCTGCAGGTTGAGCCAGCTCCAGGCCTTCTGTTTTATGGTCACATAAGATAATGTGGCTCAACCTTTCTGCCAAGGAGGTAGCTCCCAATTCCCAATTTTCATGGGAACTGAGCCCAGCTAGGCTGAACCTCACACCACTGAGTGCCTGATGGCATGGAGCTTCAGAGATGTGTCCTCCCCGAGAA
This sequence comes from Cnemophilus loriae, assembly GCA_013397755.1. NCBI lineage: Eukaryota > Metazoa > Chordata > Aves > Passeriformes > Corvidae > Cnemophilus > Cnemophilus loriae. Next base: position 2,218,962 of record VZTF01003765.1, on the reverse strand, counting down.
AGAGAAACAAGCCAACAGCTGCTTCTCAGAAGGAAAAAGTGGAGAATTTATTTGTCATTGCTTAGGGAAACTTCGTGATTATCTCCTGGTTTCTACTGCTTATCCATGTAGGTTTAAAAAAAAAAATTAAAGCAGAAGATTGTGTTTTCTGATGTGCTGTTTTCCAAAGATAAAACTGAGATAGTGTGTTTAATCTATTCTTAGATGTGCGTGCTGTTATCTAGCAAGTTTGGGTTATTCTTCTGCCTTCCTCAGTAACTGTTCTCTGAAAAAAACATCTTCACTCAAACCCTATGAAATGACAGGCAAGACTTACAGGAATTATTTAGGAGAATAATGTTCTGATAGTAGCTGAATGTTTTAACGATTTCAGGCTAAAACAATTGGTGTCATTCCTGACTATCCCAGTTACAAATTAACCTGACATGACCTTTAGTTTTTTTCTACAGGAATGTTTGCTGAATAAATACTTACTACCGCATTTGGAATCTTGTTTAGAAATCAAAGGTTAAAAAATACGTTTAATAGCATGGATCTTTGAAGATGGTTATTTTGGTGAGCTGCTTTTCAGTGTGGCTGTAATAGTTTGTCTCTATTTGCCCGAAGACACAAATAATGGAGGCTGTGGTGTGTTTTTGCCCCGCGCAGCTGCCATGGGTCTGTCGGTGCTGCTGCCCCGCCGTCGCCGCCGGCTCCGCACGCGCCCGGGGCATGAACAGGAGCTTTGTGTCCTGGGCTGCATCTGTCAGGGGGTGCAGCCACATTCCCCCACGTGTGGGATGCTGTTCCTGCAGCGAGGATCCAGCAGGGATCCAGGCTGGGCTTGGCATGCGGGTCCTGGGCTCCTCATGTGGTGTGAGGATGGCGATATAGGGCAGCCTCGTCTGACGTGGCACAGAAATCATGTGCCTGAGCATGATGTGCTGCCTTCCTGTATCCCCAGGGGAGTCCAGAGCACCCTCAGTCCTCTGGGGAGGAGCTGGGGTGCAGAAATGCCTGTTTCTCCAATGGCATGCCCACAGGGATGGGATCCATCCTGCCCATGGCCTGTCTGTGCTTCAGTCCCCCACTTGTAGAAGGAGCAGTAGCGTTTTCCTAGTTCACATCATATTCCAGGTGTATGGGCTTATTCTGCAATGCTTGTCATTAATGAGGGGTGGGCCCAGTACTTCTGGGAGGATAGAGAGCAGGCAGAGAAACCTCTGCTTGTTGTGCTGTCCTTTCCCCAAAAGGTGGGGATGAGGCTCTTTTCCACCCCTCAGAGCCTGCAGTGAGTCTGCAGTGATGCTCTGCCCATGGGTCTTAACAGTTTTCAGCAGCCAGGCTCAGACTGGCTCTTGACAGTCCATTGCTGTGGTACCAGACCTTTGTCCTGGATGGGTTAAACTCTCTGTGGTCACTGTCTTCCCCTATGCCCTCTTTGGGGCATTTTTGGGTACAAGCATAAACTCTTCTTCTCTTCCCCCCTCCTCTTGCTGCTTTGCAGCCTCGGCAGAGGCTTGGGGTAGCAATTGGAGACCAGATTTTGGATCTCAGCGTCATTAAACATCTTTTCAATGGACCAGCTCTTGCCAAGCACCAGCATGTCTTTGACCAGGTATTTATCCGAGTCTGTTCTAATTTCCACATATGTTTTAGAAATATTCCATAAGGGACTTTAGCAACTTGTGGTGAGATAATGAACATGAACTGGAAATATGTTGTCAGGCGGGTTCTGGTAGAGCAAAAACTATCACAGGTGTGATAGCAAGGAGAGCAGGGGCACTGGAGGTCCGAAGGTCATTTTCCAGGAAAGTGTCATCAGCCTTTGGCAGTGCAGGTGTCTGACACGAAGCCTAAATGTTAATTCACTCCCACTTGTGCCTTCAGCACTCCATGGATGGGATATTAATGACAGGGAGGTTGTGTTAAGGATAAAGCTTAATACAAACGACCTCTGGCTAGAGCTGGTTGAGATATCAAAGCCACCAGGGCTTGCAGTGGTGTGTTAGGATGGGGTGACGCAAACATGCAGCAGGTCCTGCTGCAGAGGGCTTGTGGTGTGTGGATGGGGGTAGCCATGGGCAGGGGGACGGGTGATCTGGGCATCCACGGCCGCATAACCCTGGCCACGGGCATCCAACACCGGGATGAAAGTGTGGGACATCTTCCTGCATGTGAAGGATAAGCAAAATGTGGTCTTTTCTTTGCCCCCACCTCTGTGTCACTGTCAGCCCACCCTGAACGCCTTCATGGGGCTGGGCCGGCCGGCGTGGACCGAGGCCAGGGCTTTCCTCCAGAGGCTGCTGTCAGCTGGAGAGCCCGCCCTGAGAGACAACGCGGAGCTGCGGAGAAGGTGAGGGAGCAGAGAGTGGCTGCAGGCACAGTGACATGTCAGCTGTGCCCTTTGTCACCTGAGTGACAGGGCACCAAAACCGACAGTCTGACGTGGCCACCTGCCTCCTACGTGGGAATTAACTGGGGTTTGTGCACATCGAGTGCTTCCTTCTCCTAATTACGTAAAGATTAATCTCTGATTAATCCTGTGACTGCCCGCAGATCCAGGGTGTCACCTTCCACCTGGAAACAGCGAGCTCTGCCCTGGGGTGTGTCCGGACCTGCTGCCTCTCTGTGGAGGCTGAGTGGGGCTGCCCAGACTGGCGTGGGCTGGGCTGGTCCTCTGACCATGGCCCCTCCACCATGGCCTTCCATGGAGACGTGGCATCAAGGGTCCCCACCTCTCCCAGTGCCTCCCTCCCTGCCTGTCACATCTGGAGCAGGCGTGGGGAGACACCCCCAGTTTGTCCTCAGCAATCATGTAACTGCTAAAAACTGAGTATGTGGTCACAAACTGGCTTCAGATGTGGGGCAGTGCAGTGGTGTAGGGGCAGGAGGGGAGGACTGTGCTCTGTTCTGTGCTGATGGAAGACAGGTGTGTCCATTAATCCCACACGTCTCATTTGTCCAGACTGATGCTTTAAACACCACAAGCACCTGCTCTGGGAGTGAGCAGGAGTTGTTCCTCTCTGTGCTGCCAGGGAAACTGGGAGCGTTTAGGCTCCCATGTGCAGGAGAGGGGTTGAACTGCTGCTTGCCACGTGGATCTTCCCTGAGCAGGGCCAGCAGTTAAAATCAGACACCCCAAGAGCCACGTCCCATGAACTCATCCTTCCCACGCAGCAGAGGCAGTGGTGTCCTGGGCATGGGCACTGGGGGTTTCTCTGCCCCCCTTGGGAATCCAGCCAGCCCCAGGGATGCCCTCTCCCCACTCACACCCTGACAGCTGCTCCTTTTGGTGTAACCATCCCAGTAACAGCAGCCTGTGCAGTCACCAGCTTTTCTGCAAGGCTTTTTTCTGCAAGGCTTTGCAAACTAAACTAAGGAAGGAGCCGGGAGAGCGAGTCAGCCTCTTCCATGCTTCTTGTGGGTGAGAGCTGCAAATTTTCTGAGACCTGAAGGCATCATTTTTCATTTCAGAGCATTTGTACCTCAAGCTTGTGCGACGATGCACCTGCCCGCCCACATCGGTGAGTCCCCCGCAGCCAGGGGCTCCTCGGTGCTGCCCTTTGCTCCCACACGGAGCAGCTGCTTTATTTCCAGCGTGCTCAGACAGACAGATCATAGCTGTGACAGGGAATGGGTTTTGCAGCAGCCAGAAGTAGATTATTGTACATAATGAAGGGTAGGTGCTGTCTGTGGCACAAGAATAAAAGCCTGGGGAAGCTCAACAGCAGCCAGAACACTCCTGGATGCAATTTCCACTAAATCAGGGGTGTCTGGTGGTACATAACTCCTGTCATCAGACTGGCATTACCAAAGGCCTTTGTGACTAGAGCAAGGCAAGAAACACTTGTTCAGTTTCCAACAATTTCCCCTTTTGCCATCAGAAAATAATTCAGGTCTTGCAAAGTTTCCAAGGCAGATACTCCAGCACAGCCTTATAAACAGGCATGAGTTTCCACTCCCAGACCATTACTCTGCATCCCAGATCCTGCCTCCACTCCCACGAGGCCATGGGCTGCTTTGGGATTACTATATTCATATAGGTACATAAGCGTTTCCTGGTTTTAGCAGGAGTTTGTATTTGGACCCAAACCAACTTGATCAAAGTCACTTGAGGGCATGACCTTCACAGGCACAGGGATGTGAACTTGCCCATTTTCTATCCAAGCTCTGTTCTGAGCTGTTTTTTGCCTTCCATGGGGCACAGCCCCGGTTTGGGACAAAGTCTAGCCTGTTCCAGAGGAACCATGAGGAGTTCCCATAGGTGTGATACCTTCCTGAAAATCGTTTCAGGTTGAGCATGTCAGAAAACACTTTCTGATTTCATTATCAGAAAATTGCTGGCTCCCGGCTCCCATGAGTGCTGGGAACGGAGCAGTGCCCTGGTGTGATGGAGCTGCATCACACAGACACAAGGCATTCAGGATTCCACAGCACTTCCGTGCAGCTCTGTCCTGTGTGTGGTTCCTGCTTCTCCTGAGCGCCTGGATCCTCCTCTGGGAGGCTGGAACTCCAGGGGATAGCTTACTGCTGGATCCTCCTGGAGCTGCTGGATAACTTACAGACCTCGCTAACCACCACAATGCAAATGCACCCTCCCAGTTTGAGCTTTTCCCTCGTTGTTTCCCGTGGATGCGGAGGGCGGGAGCTGTTTGCAGGGATGGCAGCAGAGGGCAGCAGATGTCCTGAGTATCGGCCGAGTCCCCGCACCGGGTACCGCCGGCAAGAGGAAAAGCAGCGGGAATTGCCTTGTCGCTGGAAACGGGGCTGCTGCTTTATGGCCTGCGTTTTCCCTCCTCTTCTCTACTGGAGACTTAAAAAAAAAAAAGAAGCCATTTTTGTCTGCATAATTTATAGGTGAACTGTTAATCACCCCTTTATGCTATTAATGACATCCCCCGAGCGCTCTCGCTGTCTCCTTTACTGCTCTTTTCATTGCCAGCAGCATATGATGTGCTTTAGCCCTCGCAGATGAGGGACTTTGCTGCCTCTGATCCCTATTTTATGGCTTTTTCCCCTCATGCAGGAGATTACACTGACTTCTATTCTTCACGCCAACATGCCACGAACGTTGGGATCATGTTCAGGGGGAAGGAGAACGCTCTGATGCCAAACTGGTGGGTGGCTTGGATTATTCTCCAGTGCAGCATTATTTTGCAGGCTTATCTGTACATATACGTGATGTTTTAAATGTCTGAGTAGTTTTTCAGGATCACACTGGTTTCAGTTCATAGCAGATGAGAATCAGTGTTGTCCAGAGTTCAGTACCAGAACCAAACCCCACACGTCCCCAGTCTCAGCTGAATCTGCACTGCCCTTCGTTGCAGTGGCCACACCAGTTACTGTGCAGCCCCCCAGTTCGAAGACAAATATACCTAAAAAATTAGGTTTAGCTGAGTGATAAGAAAGCAGAATTTAAGACCCAAGGAATTAATTGGAGCAGTGGCACAGAAGTGAATTAAGAGGGCAACATGGCTTTGGATTATATTTCACTTACATCCTTATATCAGAGTAAGGTGCTGAGGTCTGTGCCCATGTATTCAGAGCTCTCTCTCCTTGTACTCCGCACTCCCGTGGTGCTCCCACCCCAAAAAGCTGCTCTGGCACACAGCTAACCCAGGCACTGTGGTGCTCTTTCCCAAGGCTGCACTTACCTGTGGGCTATCACGGCCGGGCGTCGTCTGTTGTGGTGTCTGGGACTCCCATCCGGAGACCTGTGGGACAAACGAAACCTGACAACGGTGAGTCTCTGGGAGGATTTTAATGTGGATTCTTATTTATTTTATTCTTTAATTTTGCTCCACATCATAGACTAGTGGAGTGGAAGGGTCTGGGATGCCTTGCCTAAAGCCCAGCCTGGGGGCAGGGCAAGAGAAAGCCCCGGTTTAAGTCCGTTTTCTGTTCCATGCCAAGCAGCACCAGCTGCTGTTTCTTCTGGCCATTACTTCTATTTTCCCACCTGCCTCCCTGATGTAAAATATTCTTTGTTCTATCCACAGATAAACCTCCGGTGTTTGGTGCTTGCAAACGTCTGGATATCGAGTTAGAAATGGTGAGAGATGTTTTTTTCTCCTTATGACTTGAAAAACATTAAAATAGAAACAGGGAAGAAATGGTAGGTTTAGCTTCTTCTAAACTGAATGTCCCGTAAGGTCCATTCCTGTGTTCCTCTCTGAGCTGCCTGTGCTGCTGGCAATAAAGATTTCTGTGGAGCAAACCTTCCCTTTGGATGAGGAGCAGGGTGCCTCAGCTCACCAGGAGGTTTGCTCATACAGCTCTTGGGCTGGAAAAAGCTCACCTGGCCAAAGCTGAGCACCAGTGGGGCAGTCAGGCAGCAGAACTCTATTCATCAGCCACCACAGCCTGTTTCCTGGCTAGCAGTTACCTCTGCACTGCAGCCAGGATCTATCAGTGGACACTGGGGTTTTGGAAGTCCAGGCTGTCTGCACCTTGAGGCTAGAGCAGAGGAAGCCCTGAGTTCTTGGGAGTGGGATTCAAACTCCTCATTCTCCTGCCTGGAAGGTTGAAACCTGTGTTGTAAAAAAACATGCTGGAAAGCACATCATGCTGTGGCTTAATGTGCTCCAGAAGGGAGAGTTTCACGGGATTGTATTAAGATTTATTTCATTTTAATGGCTTATATAATTTTTGTATGTTTTAGTCCCAATCTTTCCCTTTAAAAAAAAAAGAAGTGGAAGAAGTGTAATATTGATGGAAATGGATTTAAAAATGAAGTGAAAGTCTTCAATGCTGTGTGCTTTGCCAATCAGTGCTATAAGGGGGGATGCAGTCTCATAAAGTGGGGTTCCCGTGGTGCTGCCATAACTCTGCTTTCCAGCCCGAGTTCTACAGCTGGCTGCTGTGAGAGAAGAAGGAAAAACTTCCATATTGTTGACAGAAAGAGACAACTGATATTCCCTATAGAATCCTCTGCCATGTGCAGGCTGTAGATTCCTAAGGGAACGAGTGCAGGCACTCAGTTCATGGCCTGCTTTACTTAGTGGGCACATTTCTCCACCTGCCTGTTCTTCCCCACTGTCTCATCAGGCTCCAGCACGTTCAGTATCTCCTTGAATGACTTTAAACTCCTTCCTGTGCACTGTCTGCTGCAATCAGTCCCTTCAGTGGGCAAACCTGTTCTGCATCCGGACTGTAATTAGGAGGGAACATTTTTCCTCCTGCATTTTGACAACATCGTGCCCTTGTTTAATGCCTGTCTCTTAGCAACACAGAGCTCTTAAGTAATTCAAGCCTGCCAGCTTCATGGAGGGGAAAAAAAGGGGAGTAGGCCGTGGGTTTTGTCCAAATGCCTATGGGAAATGGCGCAAAACTCATCCTGCCCAGCCTCTGTTGCTGCTGTCTGTAACTCTCCGTGCAGTAAAGATTTCTAGCTTCAAAAACATAATCAACATGCTGCTTTTCGATTTCAGGCTTTCTTTGTAGGTCCTGGAAACAAGTACGGGGAGCCCATTCCCATCAGCAGAGCCCAGGAGCACATCTTTGGGATGGTCCTGATGAACGACTGGAGCGGTAACCGGTGCTGTGGGAATCTGCCTGGAGAGGGGGTTACAGCATCGTGGGAAACCCTAGAGAGGGATAAATTACAGATTTTTGTAGTAGAATGCTGATCACTGAAACCACTGGGTACGACTGAAAGGGATGAAAATGAAGTGTTGCCTGTATTTTTCAGTGTCTGTATCAATCCATCTTTGATCAATTAGTAGAACCAGAAATTGCTGCCTAATGAAGATTTATTTACTTATGAAAGAGCTAATATCAGTCTAGTTTCTTCTGGGCAGGGATGGAGGAGCCCTAAGAATGGTGATGCCAAGGATGATGATTGATTTCAGTGTCAGGAAAAGGAAAAGGATTTGTCAATCACAAATCCCTTAGTCTCTGCAAAGATTTAACTTGTTGAAATTCTCCCTATGACTGGCAAAGACCATTAGCTGGTTATAAAAGCATTAATTAAACTGGGGGTAAAAATACTGGTTATATTGGGATGATCTGGTTTGTTTTACTTATCGCTGATTTATCTTCCTAACTTAGCTGATCTAAGAAAATTGGGTTGAAAATGGATGGATTTAAATTGGGATTTGGGCACAATGGCTAAGAAAGGGTGGGGATAACATTTTCAATTCGTGTTACTCTTTCACGGGTCTGATGGATGTGCAATTCCTAGGATGTGTTTCACTGCATTGCTTTGAATGTTCTCTTCCCAGCCCGTGACATCCAGAAGTGGGAATATGTTCCTCTGGGTCCTTTCCTGAGCAAGAGCTTTGGCACAACCATCTCTCCGTGGGTTGTCACCATGGAAGCTCTCATGCCATTTGTGTTGCCAAACCCTGTCCAGGTTAGCAAGAGAAAAGGCTGGAATGAAGGAAAAGCAGTGCTAGAAAAATGTCAGCAGAGCTGGAAGATCCCATCAGTAGAAATCACTGAGCTGTATCCCTGCCAAGGATTGCCTCCGTGGAATTGACAGTTGTGATTCTGCTTCCGAGCAGAAGAAGGCAACCAGGGCCCTCTGAGTTCAAGTGCTCATTGATGTCACTGGCCCTGGCACATGGTGTGCTGTCATCCTGCTTGAGCAGGGCAGAAAAATCATCTTTAAAATGCCTGGAAAATAAACTAATCAGAGCTTCTTCTTTGGTAGCACTTAGCATCCAGCAAGTGGTGGAGAGAGGGTGGAGTCAAGCCAGAACACTTTATTCAAGCATTTCCAGTTGTCTACATTATGTAGGTGGTTAAAGATGGAAAAGATAACAGTCTTGCAGAGACCTCACCATCTTCTCTGTGCAGGCACGGAGCAAAGGTGTGCTGGCACTCTATTTGTGCTGGATTAACAGCCACGCTAAAATGGTGGACATGGCTTTTGCAAACCTTGTGCAGAAAAAGGAACTGGATTATATAGATATCATGTCTGTTCAGAAAGATCTCTAAAATTGTGTGCATGAGACCAAGCAAAACGATGAGAAGTAAGAACTGAGCAGTAAGAATGGTAAAGGGAATGAGTTGTGCAGCACAGGCTGGGTACAAAAAAAGTCACTGGAATGGCTCGTGGATTTTTAAATTTCTTTTTGTTTAGACCATGATGTGTTTTATATGCTTTTAGGATCCTAAGCCACTGCCCTACCTTCAGGATAAAGAGCCCTACACTTTCGACATCAAGCTCTTTGTTGCTATTAAAGGTATGGCAAAGCTGAGTGGGTTGCAAAGCTGAAATTGCCAATTAAATATCATGGCACCCCCACATCTTTCAGACACTTTGCTCTGGGTTCCGTGCTCCTCCTTTTCCCTCTTTGCCCCAGATTGCCTCTGTCAGAGGAAGAGGCAGAGCTCCTCCTGCTCCCCGCTGGCTGTGCAGCAATGTGCCAGGCAGGGAATGAGGAAATGCCCCCCAGGTGGTCAGCTTCCCTTGAGGAGGGTCCCCGAGGGGTCTCCCTGCACAGGCAGGGGTCATCGGGGCATGGAATGAGCAGATCTGTGTGGGATCCAGATGTTCACCCAGCTCAGCCCCCAGCCTAGGGCCCTGCTGACTGCTAGGTCCAGGTGTTTCTCCCATAGGAGAGCAGAGAGCAGGAAAAGGGCAGCTTGATGCTACTCCAGTGCAATCCACACACTTGTTCTCTATGAAATGCCACTCTTTGCAGCAATAGAAAATGTTATTACTGGTTTCTCTCTAGGGATTACGATGATAAAAGAAGTCTCCATCCATCTGTAAAATAAAAAGACTCCAACATCATTCATCCAACACAAACAAATTGCTTCTCTCATTCTTTATTTTCTGCAGGAGAAGGAATGAGCACGCCAACTACTATATGCAGATCCAATTTCAAGGTAAGACTCCAGTATCTTTGGTTTATTTGCAGTCTTGCTGATGCCATCAGCTCCAGCCTTAGGCAATTTCAAACACTGCTTTTTGCATTAGACTCGTAGAATAGAATCATGGAATCACTAAGGCTGGAAAAGATCATTGAGTCCAAATGTTAACCCAGCACTGGCAAGCCCACGATTAAACCACGTCTCTGACATCCACACACCTTTTGAACGCTTCCAGGGATGGTGAATCCACCACTTCCCTGGGCAGCCTGTTCCAGTGCAGCTGAAGATCAGATCTCAGTGTCTGCATAGGAGACGGAAAAAGTTGGAAGATGGTGATCGTTCCCCACTGTGAGGTGGAAACACAATGCTCGATGAAGGGGACAGCTCTTTCTGCTGCTCGGTTTGGGGTGCTCAGAGCATCCTTAGCTCTGTGCGCATTTGGCAGGGAGCTGTGAGAACAGAGGACTACAGGAAGAGGGAATTGCCTCTTGCAATACAACTCTGCAGTAGTCACAGCTCTAATTTAGGTGCCACTCACTGCTGCCAGCCTGGGTCTGCCCTATCCCCTCTGTGGGCAGCGTGGTGGCTCTGCCTCCACCCACTGATTGGAGCCAGGAGATTTATGTGCCAGCTGCAGCAATTCTCAATCCATTTCATATTCACATTTGGCTCTTTGCATAGTAATTACCTTAATCAGTAAATCAGTAGTCAGCAAATCAGTAATAAGCAGATTTTTCTAAAAGGCTGTTAAAATACTGGGTGTAATCACGGAGCCTGGGTCAGCAGTACTGCTCTTAGAGAGGAAGAAGAGGAAAAATTACAACCAGCTGAAATAAGAAAAATTTTAATGGACTAAATTGCATGTTAAAGTGTGGGTTTTATGAATGCCATAGGCCAGGCCACATGACTGCATTCTGCATAGCCCAGTGGCCCACCAGAGAGGTTTGTCCTTCTCTGCTTCCTTGCTTTAGCCCCCTCTTCCTCCTTCCTCCAGCACATGTACTGGACCATGAAACAGCAGCTGGCTCATCATTCCATCAATGGCTGCAACCTCAGACCTGGAGACCTCCTGGCCTCTGGCACCATCAGCGGACCCGTAAGTGTTGAAACAATGACAGTCACTGGTCAGCAACTCAAAACCAACAGAGCGGGGCTTGAGCCTAAGCCCTGCCTGATCTGAGCACCACAAAACCACCTGCAGTTCTTTCCCAGGCACTCTGGGCTGCTGCTTTGGTAGCCCCAAAATCACACTGAGAAGTGGTTTGGTTTGGGTAGGGTTTTTGTTTGGCTGGCTTTTTTATGTTGTTGAGTTTTGGGGTTTTGATCTCCTGTACTTCTTTCCCTAAGAACTATTTTACAACAGATGCAAATTATCTTCTGTGTGGAAGCATCCTCACAATCCATTTACCCTCTATGAAATGCAGCTTTATGTTTCTGAAAAGAATGTGAAAGGTGCCTGGGTATAACTTTTAGTTTCTCCAGTGAAGTTGGAGCCAACTTCACAAGCTCTTACTCCCCTTGAGCTGCCATTTGGACAGTGGCTGCAATATATGGGCAACTCTCACTTTCTGAAACACCAAATACAAATCCTGTACGTGCTGTCACAAAGACAGCCTCAGGTAAGTTGTTTGCAAGCTGGGATGTCTGTACTTCTCTTTTGAGCATTTCTGGGGTGGTTTTTGAATCTTCAAATTATTGTACTGCAGAATGACATTAAAGACTCACGAACACTCACCAGTTTTGCTCTTCTGAAGAATAAAATGTAATTAAAAATCTGAAACGTGACTACATAAAGGCACTGGATTTGTAGAAGTCTCCTCCACTTATTTCCATTCTTGCTGTGGCAGACCCAAACTGCTTTAACAGGTTGAACACTATGTTAAATACACCAGATAACAGCTGTAAGCATCACTGCTAACAGCCAGCAAGCAATTAAAATGCAAAGTCAGGAAAAGGACCCGATGCACCAATGAATTAAATCAACAGCAAAACTCTGTTCTGTAGAGGTAACATACTTGTGTGCCTGCTCCCAGCAGCAAGAAGCTGAACAGCAGGAAGGATACTAAAAAATTGTTTATTTGTTTATGAACTCTTGCTGCAGGAGCCAGAGAGCTTTGGCTCCATGCTGGAGCTGTCCTGGAATGGAACAAAAGAAATCCCTCTTGGCAGTGGACAGTCTCGTAAATTCCTGCAGGATGGAGATGAAGTAATTTTGACAGGTAATGGCTGGATAACTGCTCTTACACTGCAGCAAGGACACATTTCCGTGGGTTGATCCCACAGGACAAGCAAGCACCTGGTGTGGAGCTGGGCTATTCTATACATACCTGCCATGCAAGCACAGTTGTTTTCATCCTACCTGGGAGGAGGCTAAAGCAGGTGGATGGAAATTTCCCTGCCATAAATGCTTTCTAGATTAGATTATTTGCTTTGCTGTGTCCTTAATGCTCTTGCTATGCCACTGTGTGAGCACCAAGGGGATGGTGAAGGTAGGTTTGCCTTTATGTGCAAAAATACCCCAGGACTAGGAGCAGTTGATGAGTTTTTTCCACCACGATCCAAGTCTGCATTTGGAGCAGAGCTTGGCAAATGCTGAAAAAAGTTATTTTTCAAATAATATTTCATTTGTAACCTAGGTGTATTCAATGAAGTATGTTGCAACTCAAGTATGTGGGAAACAGCATGAAGCCTGCTAGAACAGCTGACCAGCTCCCCTCTGAAAAGGGCTCTGCTTGAGAGCTGTTTCATGCTGAGACATGGTTTTAGTTTTCATCTTGATAATCTAAGGATTTTATGAATTAAAATCTACTATGGTGTTTTGTGATCTAAATCCCACTCCTACTTCTTTTTAACCTGTAGCCTAGTGCAAAACAAATCTATTTTTTTCCTTTCTTCTCATCTTTGTGGCGGCAAATATTTGGCAAGAAAAGCCACGAGAAACTTTTGTTTCAAGCCTGCAATGTCTTCTCTATGTGACCTACTGAGATTTTAGGGAATGTCCTGTGGGATGCTGTGCGTCACCAGCCGAGGCCCAGCCAGTGCCACACCTGGCTCTGAGCAGCTCCATCCTGCTGATGTGATCAGAGATATCTGCACAGGAACAAACGGCTCAGGCAATGGGAAAACACTTTACAGGTGTGACTGAGGGCAGAGAAAATGTGAGTGACAAACACCTGGGCAGCTGCCTCACAGTGTGGTGCTAATATGTGCCTATGTACCTGGGCCTGCTCAATCCAACCAGGACTTAAAGGATTTTTTGCCAAAACAGTTAAAAAATATCTTTTTTTCTTTCAGAAAAAAACTTAACAAAAGTCAAGAATTTTCTGTGATGGAAAAAAAAAAAAAAGTAATGTATGTATTCCAGTGCTCCAGTGATGGCTCCATAGTGGTTTTGGTGGTGCCTCAGCCAGAGCCCCAGTGGCTCCTGCCTGGCAGGCTGTACAGTAACCTCGAACCTTGTGTTCCTGTGAGCTGCTGCCAGTTTGACAGAGGAAGATGCTGAGGCAACTGGAGACTGAGATGTGCTGGAGAGAGCCATAGGTGATGAACCCAAGGATTCCCCAGTGCCTCTGACATCCTTCAGCCTCCCAACAGCGCAGTGACTGCTCATGCTGCAACGTGGAGGCATCTGACACTGCTCTCTACAGGCTCCCCATATATCCAGGGACACTCCTCCAGCAATCCAAAGTGCCACACTGCCCTCCAGAGTTGCCAGTCTCCCTGCAGTAACTATGCCAGGAGCCCTAAATTAGGGTACAGTGAGGTATGATGAACATCCCTGTGGAGTTACACGCTGATATCCCTATTGGCAAGGAGCACCTTGCAGTTTGGGAGCTGCTGGCTTGGGGAGCCAGCTCGGGGACAAATGGGACTGGTCCAGGAGCCACGTTGTTCTTCACGCCCAGGACAAGCTATGTTAATTAATTAAACACTTTGACTCCTGAATGTCTTTAATCTTTAAAGATGGCATGATGGCATTGCTGCTAAGCTGGGTGAAGGCAGTGGGACAGTCCCGTGTTAATCGACCTGCTGGGCTGTTTCACACTAGCACAGCTTGTGGCTGTGGACTCCAGGGCATTGCGAGGAGCCGGGTGCTGCCGGGGCTGTCTGCTGGGACAGTTTGGGAGCTGCTCCCGTCCAGTTACCTATGGCAGGTGCATTGCCTTAAGGCACCCTTGGGGCAGGGCTGGTGCTATTCCATCCTCTCCCAGGGCGCTGCCGTTAGCTCTTGCCAAGTGCTCAACACATCATTTCTAGTTTCCTGTTTCAGCTTTGTATTCTTACTCCCCATGTGGGACCTATTTCAGAGACCTAATGCATAAAATGAGAGAAATCTATTTCTCCCAAGAAGCGTCTCAGGGAGAGAGCATTGCAGGGGAAGGGCTGCTGGTGGTATTGGCAGCTGCCTGCAAAACCCCCTCAGCAGCTCCTCGGCACACATAGAGCTCAAACCAGGGCTGCTGGTAGCACAGGGCTCGCTTTGTTCAGTGTGCTGCTGCTTGGTACTGCTCTAAATCGTGCCTGACAGCAGGGATAACTAAACTAGACTGAAATAATCAGCTGCTGCTCAAAGGAAGGCTGGCAATGAAGCCTAATGAGTCTAATGGAAGCTGAGCTGAGCCTTACAGTGCCTTACTCCAGTATTGCTTATGGATGAGGATTACCTGGCAGATCCAAGGATGGTGTCTGTGGCTGTACACGAGCACTTAGAGACACCACCGTCCTTGGAAAACTTCATTTCAGCCTGGCTGTGAGAGCTGCACTGTGGGTTAGAGCTGGCAGGAGGGTCTCTCTCTGTGCTGCAGTAACTTTGGCTGCCCTGCAGCCTGAGCCCGTCCTTTCTCTTCCTCAGGGGAGTTTTCCACTGATCTGTGCTGAGGGTGGGAATTAGGGTCTGTTCTGTTGAGCTCCTTCTCGGCTTCTTGAAGGCAGCTGTTTTTTATCACATGCAGGTGATGTATTCCATCAGGAAAATCCATCTCTAACTATGAAATCAGTCCTTCAAATCCATCTCTAACTATGAAATCAGTCCTTCAAATGCAGCATATGGCACTTGTCCTTCCTTTGATCAGCTGCTGTAGCAGAAGGCTTCAGTAGGTCTCCTCAGCTGTTTCTTCCCAGAACAGACTTCTCAGATGGGCCAGAAGGCCCTGGCTGTGTCCCCTCCCTGCTTTGCCCGCAGCTTTGCTGGTGGCTGCTGTTTGTGGAGCAGCTTGGCTGGCCCGTGGCAGCAAGAGGAGCTGCAGCATCCGTGTCCCAATGTCATCTCCTCCATCACGCAGGAGTAGGGAGAGACGGAGCTGTCCCGTAGTTAGAGACGCTGTCACAGCCCCGTGAGTTCTGCAGCAGCAGCCAGCAGACCTTCCACGCCCTCTTACATAACAGAGGATTAATGAGAACTTGGAGGCAGATGCTGAATTTCTCATGGAACTAAACCACTTGACTTTAGCAAGTGAAACAGCTTCTGCAAGGGTAGGTCCTGCTGTTTGAGGGGGTTTAATGACTGCCTTTCTGGCTGTCAGCATCCTGATATCCCAAGAGCAGTCCTGATGCTGCAGAAAGAGAATCCAGATTTACTTGATTAATTGCAGGGCTGGGCCAGGCAGTGAATCAGTTTGCCAGGTGGATTGATGGTGCTGCAGGTTAGGTTTGAAAACAGAAATATTGCTGGCACATCTTGTTTGTTCTTTGATCAATTCACTGAGCTTGCATATTGCTGTGTTTAACAGTTTGTGATTCTTTTTTTCTCATATTCCTGGGCCACTTGGACTCTTCCAGGTGTTCTATTTTTTTTCACCCCTCATTGCATATCTGAAATGTTTTCACTTGGTTTTGGTCTCTTTATGCCTTTATTCACTTTTATTCCTGGTAAAATCCTGCTGTCCTCAGAGAACAAGCTGTGTGTTGTTTTCTCTCCCTAGGTTACTGCCAGGGCAACGGCTTTCGTGTGGGATTTGGCCAGTGCTCAGGAAAAATCCTTCCAGCCTTGTCAAATCTGTGAGGACTAGAGCAATGTGACATCCAAGGAGGAACCCTCCTCCCACCTCTACCAGTCATTCTGCTTTATTCGGATTTATTATTTTTATATGAGTGATTGGAATCTTATTATTTTTAATTATCAGTAAATATCTTAAAGGTGAATGTGGCTCTCTGGTGTGATAAGAAAAGGACTTCAACACTAGCTTAAAATTTTCCAAATATGCATAAGATGATTGAAATGGAAAGTGAGATTCTTAACTCTTCTACCATATTAATGTTTTTTTCATAATTATAAAAAGGGGCTTTCAAGTAAGCTTAAATATTCAGAGTACTAGGCTGATGATAAGAGCTGAGATTCCATGCTGACTTCCTTTTTCCACAGTGTTAATATGCTGGAGGTGAAATCCTGAAGGCGAGTTGCATATGGATGTTAAAACTTGTAGACCTTTCTGAGTAGGAGTTACATGACTGTGCCCTAAAATAATTTGCAACAAAGCAATTTGGAAATGTGATAATCAACACATCTGAAGGCAACAGGCAGGATGTCCCTCCTCCTCCTGCCCTTACACCAACAGAGGCAGCTTTCCTGCCCCAGGAAGAGACTGATTCCAGCCCAGAGATGGCTGAATGTGTTGGGACACCCCTCAGAAGGTCATGTAGATCCCTCGTGCCTCCTGCCCTGGTTTAGAGAAGGGAATTCCCTATTTCTCTCTCACCCTGTGCACCAGCATCCCTGGGGTGAAGGAGGGAGGGGAATTTCATCACTGGAGTGATCACCAGGCACTCACTGGTGGCAGTCACACCCTGCCACCCAGCAGGGGCTGTGGGTAGAGGACACCAAGGAGGCCAACCCCCTTCTCCACCCCTAAAAGGCATCTCATGCCACAGCATCCCAGTAAACACAGCCACATGCCACTTTCCTCAAGTGTAAAGGGCATCTGCTGTCTCCTGCTGGCCTACAAATCAATTTAACTCCATGGCCAGGTGCCAAATCACATCAATTAGAGGATATTACTGACTGAAGGAGCTCGGGAGACCGGATAATGAACTCTGGTATAATGCAAGGGGAACTTGTTAAATATTTGCTCGGTCCTCGAAGTGAAGAACCTGATGAGGCTGCTGGCTCCATGTGGTGACAGCAGGATGAGCCCTTTTCCAGGCTGTCCCATTGCTGCTCCAAAGCTCTACCAGGTAGTTCTGCAGATGTGGGCCATGAGGGTGTTTGGTGTCATCCTGGGGAGCACCTGGGGCTGACCAGGAATGTGAAACTTATGGCCATGCAAAAGAAGAAAATGAATTTGAAATGAAAATTAAAGAAAAAATGTGGCAGTGCAGATAAATTACTGCTAATGGGGCATGTGCACTGTAATGGGGTCTCTTCTAGTGTGCAACAATAGTATTCTTGTGAAGAATGACACTTGGAGGATCATCCTCAAATCAAGGATGACCTGGCCAGGAAAATACTGGCTCGTTGTTTATCAAGGAAAAGCTATTTTGCCTTCAGGCTCTTGAAGCTGAACTAATAGGCAGATATTTATTTAATGTACTCTGACTGGGTCATCAATTTATAGATGCTTTGTGCTCTGTTTTGACCTCAAAGGACAATTGAGAGTTGACATCTTCCCTCTTGGATTTAGAAACAACCCATCCTGTTCCTCTGAGCACAGCCTGGCTTTGCTCCTGGCAGCAGCAGGAGGACACACAAAGCATTTATCCAGGAGAGAAATTTCTCTGCAGGAGCAACATCCACCGTGCACCTTGGCATATGTGATGTTCTGGAAATGCAATGTCTGAGGAGAGGGGTGCTCCTACACAGAGACACAGGAGCTGATGTCGGGGCAATATGTCATCAGTCATCAGCTGTGACCTTGATGCAGGACACTGCACAGCCAAGAAGGACTGAGGTGTCAAGGCTTTCTGGGTGCAGGAATCCTTAGGGGAGCTGTAAATCCACAGTGCTCTTCCTGAACTCTGAGCAAGGTACAGGCGAGTCCTGTGCACAGTCAATGAGTTCCTCTCCCAGAGAGCCAACTGCACGCTGCAAGTCCTGCCAGCAAGTGGGAATTGGGCTTGTTGCCTGGTCAGGCAGAACGTCAGTGCTGCTGAGACCCCAAACCCTGCCAGGATGGAGGTACCCAGCCACAGATCTTTCCAAGCTGGCTCGTGCCCCAGAGCCAACCTGCCACGGCCAGCCCCAGCCCTGAGGGAGGAGGGTGGCTTTGCAGTGGGGATGGGTGGGAGGAGGGAAGGGCCCCCTGTGGCCCCAAGGTGACTGAGCTGAGCTTCTCTAGCCCGGGGACATCTGGAGAAGTCCCAGATTCCCAGAAGGTGGGTAATTTCTGGAAAGGACCTCAGGCACAGCAGGTTTCAGAGGTGAGCTGGACAAAGTCCAAAACCTCTCTCAGGACAGACCTCAGAGTCATCTGCTGCCTGCTACATGGACGGGGGCCAAAATGCCAGGAGATGATAAAAAAGGAGACAAGCTTTTCTGTGTGCCCAAGGCCACTTTCTTTCCCCGCCCCCCAGAAGAAGGCGGTGGGCTCTGTTTGGGTGGGCACTGTGGACAGGGGGGCCCATGGCCACGCTGCCCTCGCCCAACGCGGCGAGCCCGGAGCCACCAGCGCTGCTGATCCTCAACCCTGCCGGGGTGCCCTGTGTCAAGGGAGAGTGAAGGGCACGTCTGTGCTGCAGTGTGCGGTGCTGCCCACAAAATAGCTTTGGCCTGGGACCAGCAGCAGCCACTGCCTGGGGGGGAAGCAGCCTCTGACCCAAATTTTGGGCAACACACAGCTGTTCTGGGCACCTCCTGCTTGCTCCACCTCCCCTGGGGCAGCTGGGACCACTTTGCACCCTTGTCCTTCACAGTTAAGGTCACGGAGCCTTCTTCTGGTTTTGGGGGAAGTTGAACAAGGGTGAAGAGATCAGGCCCTTGGAACAAGAAGGTGCTTCAGCTTGGGTGCTCTCAGTTCAACAGACTGACTGGGTGCGTGGAAAAAGTTTATTTTTGAAGTGCCTGTTTCAGTTGGGTTGATTGCCTCTACAAAGAGCTTCCCATGCACTTCTGGAAGGTTTTGTTTCAGTTAGGGTTGAGCATGGCTGTCTCTGCTTCTAGAAGTTATTAATTTTATTTTGATTTAGATGTATTTTTCTTAGTTTGCTTATAGTCTGGCTTCCAACAAAAGTGGAAAAGACCCACAAACAAACCCACAGCTCCTTTTTCACTGCCCTGTCACAGCACCAGCTTTGTAAGTTTGTAACCCATGTGTCGAACAAGAAAATCCTTCTTGGATCTTAGAAGCCTGGAGGAAAAAATAAAACCTTTCTGCTGTGTCAGCCACCTGAGAGGCCTCATTCAGGGTCATGCAACGTTGTGTGGGGAGACAGACCCTGCGTTCCTGACCAGAGGAAACGGAAATGTGTGTCTAAGTGGAAACCACAGCTCTTGTGCTGGCCTGGAGCATCCTTCTGCCTGGTGTTTCCCACTCAGCAAGGTCAGCAGCTCCCAGCAGCAATCCGTGGAGCACAGCGATCCCAGGGGTGAGTAGTGCTGGGGTGTTGGATGAGAGGTCTTGGAGAGGCTTCTGGCTTGTGCTGCTTCATCACAGGGTGGGCATAGAGGCAATAAATCATCCTGCCTGAGACCATTCCACCTGATTTTGTTACTTGGCTGGTAGCAAAACTAAAGGCAGCCGCTGTTTGGTACTTTGAGATGCATTTTCTTGCAGATCAAAGAGTCGTCTGGTTGGTGTGTAACGAAGAAGCAGGGTGTAATTTATAATAGTGCTGTCAGTATAATTAAGCATAAAAAAAAGAAAAAAGCATGGAATAAACTCCTAAAATGTATTTCAGAATTTAAAGGAACCAAAGGCTTTTTGCTGTGAAATGCAGGCACTCTTTACCTGAAGTAGTATTCTGCAGAGATTCTAATTAGAAATGGATGCGATATCTTGGGAAAAAAAATTAGTTTTGATGTAAGCGTTTGGGTCAGCAATATTCATAATTCTTTCATTACCCGGGCAGTAATAACTCGAAGTAAAACACTCTCTCAGTAGCTGTTCAGGGTCAAGGTAGTGACTTTGTGAAGAGGGACAGAGCTGGGAGGTGATATTCACATGGCTTTTGGCATTAAGCAGTGAGGCAGGAGACCATTTCTCAGGTTTGATTGCTGCTTCTGTTCAGAATGCCCACACAGTTGCTGCTTAGCGAGAAAGAAGGAGATCGTTTCTGGGATTTTAAAATTGATTGAAGGCTTTGGAAGTACGTGAGGGACATGCTGAGGTACTGGCACCATGCTGCTCCATACAAATCTGTTGTGAGCTGTTCCTCCTTCTCATCTTCCCTCATTCCCAAGAACTTCTTCACCTCAACTCTTTCTGTGTTGCACAGGCGTTTGGTTTTCCATGAAGTTTTAGCTACAGACCTGTGCTTTCTGATTTTTATCCTGTTTGCTAGATATTTTGCTCCATAAGCAGCTGAGACAGAGCTGGTGTTAACACAGCTAGTGAATGTCCAAGAGAAATGCTGCAGGAGCAGAAGTCCCTGGTGGCAGCTGGGCGTCCCTTGGGTCAGCCTGGAGGATCAACACCTTGGTCCATGAATGCTGAGGGACTGGCTGGCAGCTGCAAGCACAGGGAGGGTTTCTTGTCCTGCTCCTCACTGTGCACTGGACCCAGGGCAGATGTGCTCAAGGCTCAGCTCTTCCAGTGCCCTGCAGAGCACTGGATGCTCTGGAGCTGTGCTGGGACCCTGTCGGGGGGGGCTCTGGGATCTGCTGCAGGGGCTGAAGTGTGCCCAGCTCTGCTGCCTGCTCACCCCTACCAGGTGCTTCCTTTGATCTGCACAGGCGAGACGGCAGCTGCTGGAGAAATCCAATTAATCTTAAATATAAAATAAGTTTTGAAAAACTTTGCATTCCTTATGGCTTTGGCACACTTAATGCAATTTTAATACATTTTTGATTTCTGATTTCCCTGTGTGGGCTGCCTGGCCAGGTTCCAGTGTGAAACATGAAGCTTTGTAACAAAGAACTCTGTCATTCAATGTTTCTTAACACCATTGTGGATTGAATTATATATGATAACCTGAGAAAAAATGCGACCAGGAATTTCAAATTGTTTATTGCTTTAAAAATGAGTGTGTGAGCAGAGTTTTCCTCCTGGTTAGCATGGTATTGACCATTTTTAATGAAAATAGTTTTTAAAAAACTAAAAACTGCAAAGGAGATGGCTGAAGTCTGAGCACAGCATTTCCCCATCTGAGTCCTGTGCTGGCTTCTGGGCTGGAACAATCTGGGCTGAAGCTGCCTGCTGAGATTGTAATGACCCAGCAAGCTGGGGACACCTTTGGCCAGAACAGGCTGCAACAGCATTGCTCATGTGGGTCTCTGGCTTGCCATCAGTCCTTGTTTCTTTCAGAAAAACATTTCCAGGGTGTCTGCTCAAATTCAGCTGCTGCTGGCCTCAGTTCAGGTCTGCTCTTACCTTAGCCAGAGTAGCTGTACTGAAAGCAATGTAAAGACTCTGCTTCTGACTGGGAGAGATGTAATGATTTATCAGCAGGGTTTAGTCTTTGTGGAAAACTGGGTTCCAGGCACAAAGATCCTTCTGCCAGAGGACTTGCTGCAGGGACAAGCAGATCTATAAAGCACCCAGCTTTCAGGTAACAGAGCCCTTTTTCAAGATGAAAGAATTAGCAATTCATCTCTTCATCTTTTTCTAGAGGAGGAGTTCCCTAGGTGCTTTTTACCCTGCATATCCCATACTCTGGAGCTTCTTCAAAGAGACCCCCACAGATGCTCCATGCTCTTCATTTTCAGTTGCTAGCAGGAGGGATTCCGGTCTCAGTGGCCCTATTTCTTTTGGTATGCAATTTGTTACTGATAATGAATTGCTGAAATACAGGTGCTGCAGTCACCCACTGAGCCGAAGCTCAGCTGAGTGCTCTTCCTGGCCAAGGGAGTAACCTGAAACAGCCCCCTTGGAAAGGCTGACCTTCTGCAGAGCCACAGGAGCACCTGCGGCTCCATCAGCTCTGCCCTGAGCTCCCAAGAATCTGTAATGGTGCAGCTACACAGGGAGTTGTTCTCTGCTCTCACTCTCCAAGCAGAGCTGTCATGAATGTCTGCCTTTCTTGTAAATCATGTTGTGAGTATTTTTGAAGATGTCCTGGTAACTGGAAGAAAACCACAACAGAGACAGCAAGGAGGTTTTCCATGTTGAAGCTGTTTATTATGTTAGATAAATACACTTGCAACAAGTCTGAGTTATATCCTCTGAGTGCAGTTGCTGGTAGTATGGCACAATGATTAAAAAAGAACCAAAACTAGCAGAGGCACTTGTTGCATGCAGCTGAAATTACTACCAAGCCCAGTGATGCAGCTCCTGCTGGAAGAGACCTTCCCTGGCCGTGAGCACGGAGCTGCAGCGATGCACCTGGGGTGGGAGAGTCCTGGCTCCCAGGGGAAGGAGCATAAATGTCTGGCTTAGGCATGGTGTTCAGTATTGCTTTTGGTTAAAGAGTAGTGAGGTTGTGTGATTGTAACCAGTGGGGAAAGGGAGAAATTAGAACGAGTCATAGAATGTGCTGAGTTGGGAGGGACCCATCAGGATCATCAAGTCCAGCTCCTGGCCCAGCACAGGACATCCCAAGAATGCCACCATGTGCCCGAGAGTGTTGTCCAAAGGCTCCTTGAACTCAGACAGGATTGAGTCCTATCACTGGTCACAAGAGTGAAGAGATCAATAGATTTACATTATCTCTATAAAAACAATCTCGCTGACTTTTACGCAGTCATGTATGTGAATGTCCAGATTTTTATGAAGACCTTTTTTGTCAACAGAAGGATGGACTTGACAGGCTATGCCAGGAGGACAAGTGCCTTTTTATTAGAAAATAGAGCTACCCAGAGGGGTCTTTTCATTAGGATTTTTGGGAAAATCCATCAAATGGTTTGTTCAGCTGGACAAAAAGGGAAAAAAGTGGCAAACATTCTTGCAAAGCAAATTTGTCAATTTGCTTCCTCAGCATTTGTAACCCTTCATTCTCACACAGGGTTTGCTCCTGCAAGGACTGTGTGTTGTTGTCCCTGCCCTGCCAGAGGCATGGCACAGGACTGACCCTGGTCTCTGTAGACGAGCAGCCTGCTCAGAGGCTTAAACTTGAGCACCTGGACAAGTCCTCAGCTGAACTGGGACTCGTCTGTGACATGTGACACTGCCAAAGAGTCCTGCATGCAGATGAACACCAAGTGGAGTATTGGCACTGAGAGGTGAGGACAAGCTCTGTCCTTGCTCTGCATCGGCTGTGAATGCAGCCAGGTGGCCTGCAAACTGAAAGTGTCCCTAGCCTGGACATTATTTTGTTATTTTGCTTATTTTGTAAGTAGCCCCACTAGTGGGATACAAGATTTAATGACAAAAACCAGGTTCCAGACTTTAGCCCCAGGGAACAGAAGTGTTGTTCTTTGAGCTAGGACATCCATTCCCATGGTACAGATAGACTCACACACAAATAAGAGAGAACAGTGGGTTTGCTCCAAGTATGATGAACATTTAACATTCAAGCCTGAAAAAGTGCTCTGTTTCTGGTGATTACCTGGCTAGCAGAAGCTGAGGCTAAATAAGAGCCTGAGGAGCAATCTGCAGTGGGTAATGGAAGCAGTGGAGGTCTCTTGCTAGAGAACATTAGGATGAAAGCTAATCTTCGAATTTCCGGCCTCATGAGTGGGATCTCCTACAACGGAGATCTGCAAAAACTGTGTGTTTCAAAAGATCCATGCAAAAGTCTCCATCTGCCTCATAGCCTGCCATTTTGGGATCTCTGTATCCGCAGTGTTGAGCACCTTACATCCTCAGAAATCAGTGGGCTATGTAAAGAAGCCAGGTGCCATTTGGCTTGGCTCAAAATACTGCAATGAGAGAGTAAACGGGGGTCTGGACAAGTCCTCTGCCTGGGGAGAACATCCCCTGCAGCATAACGAGATCCAGACCTTCCCGACTGATTTCAGCAGGAAGGGTTGTAAGTAAGAACCTCATTTCTGTGTCCCTATCTAAGGCTTTCCAGGCTTTCTGGTATTATTAGATAGACAAAACGAGGTGTGACAAGATGATATTGTTACACCCATTTCACTGATGAGTAGACTGAGGCACATAAAGAATTGACTTGTGTGGTCACCAAACAAATCTGTCGGAGCCAGAACAGTGCCTTACAAAGTCTGTGTCCCAGTTCCTTGCCACAGCCTTTGCTTCCACCTTTCTCACCCACTGTGCGTTGTCTTATGGCAAGAACCTGGGGGTTAGGTGAGATAGTGAGGAGGAGAAATGTCCTTCTTGAAGTTTTGTGCTTTCAAGCCTTGTCTGTTCATGGTGCTTGCTGTGGTTGCAGTACCTGCTCTGAATTGCTTCCTTTCAATTCCGTAAGCTGGACATGAAGCCATGAAAGAAAAGGCAGCCATGAGCAAACCTTAGAATTTGAGGAATAGAGGATTTTGGAATGCTGCAGTCCCCACCCTTCAAAGGTAAATAACAAATTTCCAGAGCTCCCATGTTCACTCATACCTTCTTGCATAATGGCTGTCTTAAGGAATTGAGAGAAGGAAATGTACCTTACAAATTTGTGGGAAAAACCTTCCTTTGAAGGAGCTGAATGTCTCCGAGGTAGAATGCTTATTATTGTGTGTTGCTGTAAATGTTATGCTGAGGAGTCTGAGTGACAAAGCTGGGAGAAAAGTCTCTCTGCTTATTGTCCTTGTCATTCTAGTCCTGTCTCATCCCACTGAAGTACACCCGAAGCAAAAGATGGGTGAGATTGCATGTGGAATCACTCTTTGAAGATCACAGCAAGTTCTATTTAGTTGATAACAGCAGTGTCCAGGCTCTGCTCCAGGGATTTTTGGTGCCTACCAAGGTCATAGTCAGTGGCCTGACTAATCCAAGGGCCCATGGCAGAGGGTATGCCTGGTTTTTGCATGAGTAGGGTAGAGCAAGGTGGTGCTGTGGGGTCTACAGCAGTCCAGGACCCCCTAAGTCTGAGAGCTTCTGTATCCTGGTCACTGGAAATATGGCTGCAGTGGGGTAGGGAGTGCAAGAGCAGAACCAAGTGAGTCAAGAATAAATCTGCTTGTATAATTCTACTTAACCAGAGGTACTTCAGCACTTCTACTTAGTGATGCTCTGGTATGTAAAATCTGGGCCTTTCCTAAAGTGCAACTACAATGACCGAGGAAGCAATCAATATTTGAAGCAATCTGTTTCCAGGAAAGACAGAATACTCTCGTTGCTTTTTCATGGTATTGGTGGTTACCCTGGGTTTGTGGGTGATATTGAGGGTGGGGCAAACTGTGCTAGACCAAGAGTTACATTAGGAAAAGTCTGGAGAATCTTGTGCTACTTGAGTTAAAATGACAACTGTAAAATAAGAGTTGCTGCATAGTAGTAAACTCTGCTGCCAAATGGCTTGCTGATATCTTGATCTGTTGAGCAAAAATAATTTACACTATGTGCTCTTGGAGATATTGCCTTTGCCCTGCATATCTTAAAATGGCTGTTTGTGCGCCAGCCTTCCCCGTGGGAAAAGGCCTCCTGGACCACAGCATTCCATGGCTCTGTCTGGGGAATCCCTGTCAGTCATCGAGATGCTGCTCCTCCCACGTGGACGTCGGGATGGCACTGTAAGGGTCCATGATGACTTTTGCACAGCGAATGATCATCACAATCAGGAAGAGGCAGAGGAAGACAAAACACGCTAACGTCAGTCCCTTGTCCACGTCGACGTACACGGGCTCTGGGGTTGGTCCCTCCATTGCTTAGGCCGCTCTTCATCTGGGTTTGAATTTACTCCTAACATCATCAACCACCTGCAAAGCAAACACGGTGTCAGGCACAAGCGATTGCTGCTCCTGGACACGGGGAAAATCAGGGGTTGTACTGGACACACATACAGGTTATAGCTCTGATAAATTCTTGCAGGGAAATAAACCCAGTGGAAATGTTGTAGCTCAGGTCACTGAGAGCTGTGAGAAGAAGAAACCTCATCTCTGCCTTAATTTAGCCCACAAATATGTCTTGCTAAAATATTAGATGCTAAAGAGAGATGTTAACAAAGAAAAGAGAAGCAGTGGTGAATGAGCACTATCCACTTGAAATATCATCTCTTAAAAGAGACACAGACACTGTTCTTGTCTCAGCATTTCCTAATCATAAAAATATTTCCATTCCTCTGCTAGTGTGAAAGATCAGACAAATGGCAGAGCAGACTGTTTCTATCCCAATTTTCCTCTCTGTCCAAACATTCTCTGTCTCTCACTGGCACAAAGCAAAGTGAAAATTATGCATACTTATTTTCCATAATCTTTTAATCTCTGGTACTCAAGGTTCTCCAGGCAGTAGAAGATTTTTTTTAGGAGCAATATAATTTTTAAGTGGATGTTTTATCACCCAGAGAGGTACAGGTGATTATGTGATTAGAACAAAGATTATCTTATTCACTGCAGATGTCTGCGTAGCTGAAAGTCTCCTCTGGCCTCCTCACCTGGGTCCATGACCAAAATGACTTCAGCAGTGATTGAATCCCTCTGCAAGTTTGATTCTGGAGAGTTCATCAGCTGACAACACAAACTGCTTTGCACAATTGTGCTGAAGGAGAGGAAGTGACCTTACATAGACTTGAGTCACTGCCCAGGGATGGGGAAGCTTCTCCTGACATTCACGTTTGGCCAAGATGGGAGGGAGAAGTGTTGGGGATTACAGTGTAGAAGATCAGGAATGTGGAATGCCTCTTTACAGCAAACAAAACAACAAAGGCGTTCACATCAATTGCAATTATCAATCCGAGAGCCAGTCCCTGCTTTAACTGGAGAGGAGAGATGGGAACGAGAAGATATTGAGCCATAGGGAGGACTGGGTGAAACTGGGGTATCAAACAGCCCAGCTGCCCTCTATTACTACATCAATGAAGTGAGGAAATCCCAGGTTTTTCTACACAGACAAGTTTTCCTGGTTGTGTTTGCAGGGAGCTGATGCTGCTGGCAGGGCTGTTGCAGTGGTGGGTCACATCTGGCTGGAGCATGGTGTTCCTGCAGCATCGTGCTGTGCCAGCTGCCCGTGGGTGTCCCGGAGACTCCTGAACTCCTGCGCCCTGCGAATCTTCCTCAGGGTGAACTGAAGACCTTTTATTTTGAAAGCTCACAGTTTCTTCCCTGTCTCATAATTTGCTCCTTTTCAAGTGGCTTTCCAGCCTCACAACCTCCTAGATCCCACAAGGCAAGTACGAATCAGCTGGGCTCTTGAGT
Source organism: Cnemophilus loriae (assembly GCA_013397755.1). Classification (NCBI taxonomy): domain Eukaryota; kingdom Metazoa; phylum Chordata; class Aves; order Passeriformes; family Corvidae; genus Cnemophilus; species Cnemophilus loriae. The sequence continues at coordinate 2,191,892 of VZTF01003765.1, read as the reverse complement.
CTATTTTAAGCACAAGGATGTCAGATTTTTTTTTCAGTTTCCTGAAAGCATAGAAATTACTGCGACAGCCAGTCCTGCAGCAGGGAAATGAAAGAAGCTGACGACACAAAGTGAATGAAACCAAGCAGGCATCTCATGGTCTCATGTGTTTACCAGTCACATCCTTAGGAGCTCATGAAGAAATCTCCGAGGAGCGAGGTCAGGCTTGTAATGCTCACCTCGCCTGGTCAGAGGTCTAATACTCCTGAGACTCTGCTACCACTCTATTTCACCAGCCAAGATATCTTACACTGCAGTTTATAACTTCATTTGATGAAAAAAGGGTTTGTCAGCAAAGCTGACTATTAAGTATGAATACTTTATGAATACAAAAGAAAAAAATGTTATCAAAACTGCTAATGTATCCCAGTCTTTTTCTGCAGTGCTCTTGTGAAGGTCCAACAAGGATGGGTGTGATTTTTAATTTTTTTTTCCCTCCTGACATTCTGGCTGTTGCACCATGGGGAGTTATTTCACCTTAAGTTACCTCCTGCAGAATATCAGAACTACCTGGTAATTTCCATCAGTACTCATCTTGGAGGGAAAACTGCATTTTCACTCAAACGTACTTTCTTTGGAAAGATGAATAATTTATTCAGAAAATGATCAGAGGTTTCAAGTAGAGATCTATCCTTTGGAGATGTTGCTCTTCAAAATGGCATCACTCAATCTAATGGGAGTCTGGTTTAAGTGCTGCATCCCCCTGCTTCCCTCTGCCCCCAGGACTGTGCCTGGAGAATGCTTCTCTCCTGCTGGAAAGGAAAAGCATGTTATGGAAAGGATAGGCCAGGCAGAGGCTTTACCCCGAGAGCAGAGTGAAAGGCTGTGGCATCTGAGCTGTAGTTTGCAGAGTAAATTATGGTGACAACTTGAACCTAATGATTACAGGTTTATATTGATCTGTTTTGACAAAAGTAGGCCTTTTCAGTGGAAATAGAAATATTTTTTTCCAAAAAGCTCTATTCTTGAGCTTGTATAAATCACATTTTCCCTCCTTCTGGTCTGCCCACAAACTTGGTAACGTTTTGATGCTGAGCACTACTCTCCATTAAGTCACTACTGGTGGCCAGTGTGTTTTTGGGGCTGGCCAGAAGGATCTGGCTTTCCCAGTGGCTGTCCTCACTGTCAGCTCGGCTGCTCACCCGCATCTGTCAGTGCACCAGCACTGTCAGGGGAAACCTCCTCTGCAGGCCTGGCTTGCCAAAGGGCTCGTGTGAGTCACCGGAGGGTTGGGTGCCAGGAGGGTTTTTGGTGTTCCACGCTGGTAGTCACGGCAACAGCATTCCAGCAGGCTTGGCAGCGCAGGGAGCCCTTGGTGCCGAACAGGGCTGGGTGCTGGAGCAGGGCTGTGCCTGAGGCAGCTGTCTCCAGATTCATTTATTGTGGCTGGAATGCATCGCTGGTCTAGATCAGGCCTCTGGGGACCGGCAAGAGACAGTCCCCAAATGCAAAAGGAGTTCTTTGCACGTGTTCACCAGGACTGTTTCCTCTTGGGAAAGTCCATCTCCCAAGTATTATCATGGGCGTGCTGTGTCCTTCTGCCTGCCAGCGCCTCGTGGTCCTCCATCCGTCTCTGTAATAGCTGCACAACCTGTCCTGCTTAATCTCCGTTTCCTTGGCCAGCACCTCAACTCCCCTTTCTCACTTCCCTGGTGCCCAGCAGTACAGCCAGGCTTGGAGTGGGGTGTGGAAGTGTCTCACAGGCTGAAGCAGACTGGGTCCATGCTGGATGCTCTGCCTGCACTTCCTGCCCTCTATCCAGCCCTGGGGGATGTGCTGTGCAGGTGGGCAGAAGGGTTTTGCAGTCACTTTTTCCCAGTCTGGCTCATGAAATCCATCAGTGCTGTTGAAATTAGCTCTCTCTCCAGCTACAGACTAGCTGGCTGGATGTTTTGCTCTTGTTTGCTAGCAAGGTTGATGTTGACAGCATTGTGTGCGTGGGGAAAAAAAAAGATCAGCAGAAACAATTATAAAGTTTCACACTTGAATGATCAAATTTTCTCTGAATAGCTGAATTGTAGAAAATTACTTTTTTTTCCCAGCCTGACAGCACTGAGCTGTAAAATTGTATTTTTTAAAATTTCTTCAGATTTGTTAAAAATGTGATTTGCTCTAAACAAAGCCAAAAGATGGAGAAGGACAATCCCTGGCTCAGACTAGGCAGTTTAACAGTCCTGAGTGTATGCCTTGCTGTAAATCCCTGGGTGTTTCAGTGCAGTCTCTCCCCCTCTAGCTCCTCTGAGAGTAGGTGGGTGCCACAGGCAGGCTCACCCAGGGCTGGAGCTGTGCTGGGTGAGTAATTCAGCACCACAAGTGACTCTGTGCGCTTGGCTGCTTGAGGGTTGCAGAGGGCCAGCACCAGGCAGCAGCTGTGTCTCGTCAGAAGGGTTGGCATCCTCGAGTTTTGGTGCCCTGCTCCCCAGCTTGTTCTTGTGTCTCTGTTCTGGCAGTCAGGACACCTTGGAGCTGGGTCAGGGATGTGGCCCAGGGATCAAGAACCCTGGTACCCCACTGAAGACTCCATCCTGAACATTTGGTCATTGCTGGTTGTTTTGTTTTCCAGTGCCCTTTTCAAGAGGGATTGCCACAGAAGAGAGATTATATTCAAATTTTATGACCTTATGCAGGGTGTTGACATCCTCATTAGTGTGCCAGCTCTGTTACAGGCTCTCTGTAACCCTTGTACTCACCAGTGTACCTGAATTTTGCAATCAGCCCTACCTATCCAAGATATTTTAAAAGATATGGGTATATTTTCTTTTCCTGACCTGACAATCTTGGCACTGTCACTTTAAATACAAAGTAATAATATACCACATATATTGCAGACAGCTGGTTCCTGTGCTGGTTATTCATGTTTCAACTCATCTCAACCCTTAGGATTTATTTCAAAACATTCTGGTTTTGGATTGTTGGGTTTTTTTTTTTCTTCTATACTCCTTGCCCAAAACAACAGCTGTACAGGGAGGGAAGGGAAATGATGAGATTTCATGTAGGCAAGCAGATCCATACCTTCCAGACCTGGGTAGGAAGCCTGTCACATCCCAGCATAGCAGCATTGTGGAGATAAAATCCTCCCTGCAGTCATATTTTAAAAAGTTCTGTCGGCCAGTGGGGCTTTAACAGCGTCCGGGCTCCGCTCAGGTTCACCTCCACCCAGACCTGGAAGCAGTTCTCACCGGGGTGTTCTGAAAAAAAAAAATAATAACTGACAATTGCTCCTCACGCAGGATGTGGGCGTAACGGGCTCGTTAGGCGGTTGGGAATCGCTCCAGCGACAGCCCGAGGCAATCGGATACACTCGTGCACAAGACGGATTCATTTGTCAGACATTCCCTAGAAGAACATTTATGGTAGGAAGAGCAATGTTCAAGCCTAAAGTCATATCAATATTTGTTCTTAAACGAGCAAAAAAAAATCCAGTTTTTAAATCATAGTGAAAGATCAGCCAGGTTTGAATTGATCCTGCTCAGGAGTCTGCATGGTTATTTAGGGCTTGGATTGTTTGTTTAAACAAAACTACTTGATTTATCTGAACTGACACACCAGGACTTAAAAACTATTAATTATTTGCATTTTTTTTTTTAGTCAGTCTGGTTCGGGATAATATTCTTTTTTACACGCACACAAAATCATTTCAACCAGAAAAACTTCTAAAACTTGCTGGAATGACAAACTTGGTTTTTTACACTTTATTGTTGTGGAAAGGAATTCTAAGATGTAGGACGGGAACGCTGAGAAGAACAGGCCAAAAGATGACCCCCAATCCCTTGTGAGGGGACTCAGCAGGACAGGGTGTTGCTCAGGCAAGGGACCAGAGGTGAGTGGCCAGGAAGGAAGGTGAAAGGCTGCTCCAGATTGGTATTGTGTGTGTTTGTCAAGCGAAGTCACCTTCAATTTGAACTTCAAATCTATAAAGGAACAGCCTGGACACTTGATCATACTCTAATATTCTTAACAATCTAGTTTTGATTAAAAACTCACTGCCTCTGAGCACAGGAGTCAAATGCTATAGGTAGATACAGACAGATGAGCTTCTTGCTACACTCAGAGAGCAATAATACGACCGTTAGCTTAGTCTAAAAATTAATTGTCCTTTTATACTTACAATTTTTTCAGCAGAAAATCAATACTTCATTTCAGTAACTCTGCCTTCCTATAAGCATGATTTCTCCTGTTTACCTGAAGGCAGGTTTAATCTTTGTATTTAACTCACTGTTTGGCATTTTGTTTTGGTTGTTGGACTATCTTATTTCTTGCTTTACATAATGACTTTAAATCTTTATGCTCAGCTTAGTTTATGCAAACTCCTTTATTCAATCTAGCCCTCGGTTATGGTCAAGAGACAAACAGTCTTCCCTCCACACACTTGCTTTTAGCCAGTTGTAAATCACTGGATGCCAGTATTCCATCAGAAGACTAAAGACATCATTTACTAGTGCCCAAAAGTTGAAAACAAATAAACACATAAATCAATCTGGGGAAAGTTTTAAAAATTGCTGTTGCACAAATGTTTCCTTCCTACATAGCCCCATGGCAAGAATAACATTAATCTTCATTGAGAACAAGATGCAACATACACTTAAAGTAACTGTGGACTGCTTATAATTTGAGAGCATCCTAAATCAAATAACCATTTCTCCCTCACTTCAAGGAGCATGTGGAATTACTCATTAACAAAAGATAAAAAATTAGATGGTTGTGCTTGGGAGCAAGTTGCTGTTCAGAACTATGGAGTGAACTGATGGACAGTTGGGATCTGGAGCAAAAAGTGCTTCCAGCCTCCCAGAGCTCAACTTCTGTGGAAAATCCTTGATTAAACTGTGCTGAGGTGAGAACATCTGGGAGTCTTTCTCAGAGACTGGAAGTGGTCATTCAGAGGTAAAAAAGAGGGGTAGGATCAGTGATGGACACGAGAGTGGGAAGTGATAGGACCCAAGTAGCACAAACAAGGGCAGGTGATGCAGGATGAGGCTGTGATGTTGTCTTTGTATCAGTTGCTTTACAATCCAAACGGGAGCAGGAGAAGAAAGAAAATCCAGTGCTCCCTCAGACCCCGGCTCAGGGATTTTGCTTCCCCCCGCCCGGTACTGTCCTGGGCTGGCCAAGCTCATCCCTGGGGAAGGGAGCTCTGTGTCTCCTGTGTGTGCTGCAGGGGCATTCCTTTGGTTCCCTGACTGTGTTTCTGCTGTGGTGAGAGAGCTGCAGGGATTGTACAACGTGGTTCAACCCACCCTCCTTGCAGTGCTGGCTTCCACCCTGGGGCTGTTGGGAACATTGATTCATCCTTTAGTAGATAATGCCCGGAAAATGCAAAGCAATACCTGCGATATGAAAAGTTGAGATGAGCTTGAGAAGGAACATCTGTCTGAGCAGGACCATCCTTCATTCAGCGTGTGTTTTGATAAGGAGGCTGAAGCTGCTTTCCTTATCACTGCCGGGATGCACTGAGTGCATCCCCTTTCATCAAGGCAAGAGGCAAATAAAGGAGCCTGAGAGAAACAAATGGTTTAGGCTTCTAAGCCAAGGCTTGTAAGGTCTGAATAGATATGATATAAACTCATTTTAACAGAGTATCTGCTTTTTAAACTCTCTGCTGTTTAAATCCCCTGAAAGGAGACAAACATGCCTGTTGGTCCTGGCAGTTGTTTTATAAATTAAACAACGACTGTTAGCCAGCAAAGCTACGGAGAAATTTTTTGCTGCAACAAAGCTGACAAGGAGGAAAAAAGACTCATATTTTTCTGTACTGCTCTGAAGTTTTGTTGGGTTTTTTTTTACAAACTTCAAGGTAAAACAGTAACTCCTTTTTACATAAATATTACCTTGTGGTGGTGCTGTCCAGTATTCTCTAACTTGCAGGATACCTCTCAAAGACACATCTTTTGCTCTTTCATCTTGAAAAGCTACATACAGGTCAGACTGAGGATGTATCAATATTTTTCCAGTTGAGGAAAAGTATCATGGATGAATTCTCACCAAAAGTAGCTGGCTTATGCCTCTAGAACTGCCACAAATATAGGCAGAAAGAAATCATATAGCCCTGCTTCATCTCTGAATCACTTATTTCAAATGAAAAGTTAAATTCTTGCTAATGAAGGTACCTCTTAGTCAAGAAAGTTTTAATAAATGAGCAGCAAAACATCCAAAATAGTTACAGGTGGCTTTGCCATTTTAACAGCTGCAGGTACTCTTTAATCCATACCGATAACTAATTCATACACTTTTTAAAATAGACTTTTCTCAGATACTTCAGAAATTTGTGGGGAAAGCGATTTGGTCAATTAAACCTAAGGAAAAATAAAGCTCAAAGTCCAGAGCATGTTTTGGCTCAAAACAAGACAAACTGACACAGGCTCTGCACAGGGCTCCCATCAAAGGCACTGCACCTGTCTGTTCCTCTTCTGAACCAGTTTGGTCTGCAGGGGATGGTGAGGATGGATGTTTGTAGCTTGTGCTCGTGCACAAAACCTCCTGTGCTGTTGCTGTGATTCTTTGTGGTGATCTAACCAGGGCTGCTCTGCCAGCTGAACCACATCCTATCTTAAACTGGGAAAAAAACCACCAAACTTGTAAAGGAGTCTTTAAGACTGAATGAATAAGCCTGATATGCAGTAGAAATATGGACCTGACTGCAAAGCAGGACATGAGTTAAGCACTTTCAGCATCTGTTGCCAGGTCACTGGGCAAAAATAGACCCCCAGGAGGAGCAGCTCCAGAGCCCAGAAATGTTGTAAGGATGAGAAGCCCTTAGAAAAAAAATAGCAAAACCAGCCCTACTTAAACAGATTTATCTCTCCACACTGGTATGAGGAATAGGAGGAAAGAATAATTGAAGATCTGAAATTAAGAGTTAGGGGCCGCAGGTGATCCAAATGAGTTTGGGTTAGGGCTGTTTCAGGGAGAAGAGCCTTGTGCTGCGGGGGACACCCACAGCAGCTCGCTGCTTCTCTCCCTCTCCAGCTGGAAAGCCAGAATTGTTGCAGCATGTTATCTAATTTCAGCTCTAATTTGCCAACAGGAGAAGCAGAAATATCATTACTAGTTTTTCCCTGTTTTCTTTTCTCAAGAGAACCGTTTTTCTCTTGCTACTATAAGAACTGGGAGAATGAAAGTTGGCCCGTTTTCAGAGGCACTGAGTGCCTCCAGCACCATCTGGAACCAGTGTGAGCAGCCAAACAGCTCAGCAGCACAGAAAATCTTCCTGTTTTCAGACCCCCCTTTCTGCACAGCTCTGCACGTGAACACTGCACAAAAGATTCTTTCTGATGAAGATCCAGTTGGCACCCACATAAACTATATTTTCCACTGTCTCCCAGCAGGGATGGATTGCATCTTCCTTCAGAGAGAGGCCAGATGATTTTTATTACAAATGAACCAAAACCTTGAGTCAGGACATGCATTACATTTTCCATGACAGCCCTGGCTGGAGTGAAGGATCCTGATAAGAATTTAAGGATAATTGAGCTCTAGTCTATAGCTCTGTAGGTAGCTAACAAATATAGCAGCCTCCGAATTTGGCGTGTCACCAAGCGAGGCTGGGTGAAAGGATAAATGGCCCATTGCTCCTTGAGATGAGTGAGGATCAGTCAGGATCCTGAGCCTGAGCCCCAGCTGTTCCTGGTCTCTGTCTCCTGTCCTTCCCAGGACATGTGGGCGATATCTATTGTAGTAAATCAAATGTGGCCAAGGCTGTATTTTGGCATCAAGACTGGCTGGTAAAGAGCTGCCTGTGCAAATGGGGACAAACTTTTTAGCAGGGCCTGTTGTGTTAGGATAAGGAGTAATGGTTTTAAACTAAAACAGGATCTATTTCTATTAGATATAAGGATGACAACTTTTACAGTGAGGGTGGTGAAACACTGGCACAGGTTACCCAGAGAGGGTAGTAGATGCCCCATCTCTGGAAACATTCAAGGCAAGGTTAAACAGGGCTCTGAGCAACTTGATCTAATTAAAGATGTCCTAACTCATTGCAGGCGGCTTGGAGCTTGATGACTTATAAAGGTCCCTTCCAACCCAAACCATTCTGTGATTCTATGAAATCCTGTTAAACTTGTCCTCTGTGGCAGGTTGTTATAATGTGATTATACAGAGGGATGACAAATTAAACTTGTAAACTTTGAGTATCTCTTTGTTGCGGAATGCATTTATTAGAAGTGCCAGATGGATGGGCATAAAATGCAGTTTGTGTTTAATCAAAGAGAAGAGTCAAAAATGTTCTCTTGTGAATGGTGAGACAATGGGCCTCTTTCTGACTGGGCTTTGGTGGCAGGAGATGGGCAGAACACCAATTTAGTGATCACCAGCACAGCCTGACATTGAAGACTGTCCAAGTAGTGAAAAGCCACCCAATGTTTGTTACCCTGGTTGTCATTCCCATTTCTGGGGCATGTTCTCTGGATCGCCTTCAGGTGAATCCTCAGGCACCCATGCCCTGGGGGGCTGCTCCAGGCCGGGCTCTAATGCAGTGTCCCTGCAGCAGCTCTGATCCGTGCTAGCGATGGCTTTGGCCATAACTTTGTGCTTGGGGTTTTGGGGGTGGCTGATGCCTTTTCATTCCCTCCTTCCCTCTCATCCCAACCTGTATTGATGATATTCCCAAGTATAACTCATGGCCTGAGAGCTACCTGTGTTTCTACACAGTTTTTTTTCTGATCATGTACTTGTGAACGCTCTCTAAGTATACGTGCAGCCTTTTCATCACATCGAGAAAGGTCCTTCCCTCAGCTGGAAGCTCATCGACTTTTCTATAAAACTTGTAGTCAGAAACACTCTTTAATTAAGACTGTACAGAAAAGAGCTTTGATTCCAGACGTGTTACAGCCTGATGTTGTTTTCTCTGTCACTGCAGCAGATTACTGGAAGTGTAGTCCTTGATTAAAAAGATTGTGGGCAATTACATTCCATCTCCACATCTTCAGCTAGATCAGTAGCTTGTCAGTGGGTCACTGGGAATCAGACTGCCAGAACCTTTGTACATGTTCAATTTATAAAAGACTGTTTTTGGCACAGCACCCAACAGTCCCAGACAGCCAATACCTTATTAATGCACCATTAGCCACAAGGAACATTTTTAAGTGAACCTAATGTACAGAGAGCCACAAGGGCTTGCCTGGGCTGACTCAGCAGTTTGGAAGGTCTTTTCTCCCTTACAGGGATCACTCTGACTTCTGAATGTGCTCAGCTGTCCCAAACCTAAGGGCTATTTTACCCCTTGCAGCCATCTTTTATTTTGGTTTCTTATGGACTGGGATCCCTGTGGTTTGAAAGCAGAGCAGTGGGCTGAGGAATAGATACCTGCCATAAGGGAGTTCTCTTTAGGATAACTAAAATGATCAAAGGGATGATCGGCTGCTTTATAAATGCCTGAAGAAGATGGGGAAAATGTGGCTGAGGAATGATGTTTGAGCTGTACAAAAATCACAGATCAGGTGAGTGAGAAAATTGTTTCCTCCCTATTAAAAAAAAAAAAAATCGCTATTTTTCAAAACAGGTAAACTTGGGGGCATTCAATGAATTAGTAGATAACCAGCTTGTTATTGCAAAAAGGACTCCTTTATTCAGCAGGTAGTGACTTCCCAAAACCTGCTACCACACAGGACTGGAGACAGTAGCTGCTGGTTTTTTGAACTGGATGAATCACAGACAACAGGTCCAGAAATAGACTCTGAAACCATTAACCAGAGGTCTTCCCTATGACTTCCTAATACAGCAGTTGTGGGTGTTGGAGGATGGGCTGCAAAATGTGGCCAGGCTAACACAGTGTCCCTAACGAGCATCTCACCTCAGACCACTGGGCTGCCCCAGCAACAGGTTTCTTATGTTCTTATTTCTTGGCTTGCTAATGCTTTTGGGCTGCCTCTGGAAAGTCCCTTTAAAAGAAGAGAAGATATTTAAGATCTGATCCGATTTCAGCTTCAATCTCTATTTGTATCTGTAAGTAATATAGCTCGAATACTTTTAAAACCAGGCACTGATCTTTGCTTCTAGTTTAACTCTGTCTCTTTATATTTACTGAATATATTTATATTCAGTGCAATAATGAGATTCCTGAAAAGCTTTTCATGCATGAAAAGAAACTAAACTCAAACAGCTCAGTCCTATGAATAATAAGGTGAGATGTGTCCCAGTGGGTCTCTGCCTGTCCATGGCTGGTATTTCTTTATTGTCACAGGCTCATTTTATGCCCATGCTCTTGGAAGTTTAATTAATTGCAAATGGAGAGTTGCTTTGCAGTACAGGTGACTTTGGGCCAGAAGCAAGTACACATCTAACATGCAGGAGTTAGATCCCCACATCTGTGTGTGCTGAAGAAGAGACAATTACCTTTGAGCACCATCTTGCCAGACACGTAGCTCGGTACAGAGCGTCCAGCCAATGATCTTTAAAACTGTGCAGGGAGCACGACACAATGACACCATCAGGATTAACTATATTTCCCTACCTCATTTGGTGTACTTCTGTGTGAAGATTTATGTCAGGACAGGAATTAACAGGACCGCAGTCATGACTCAATACAGAACTAGCCTTTTCTAAGGCAAATTTTAATATATGTGCAAATGCAGATCTGGAACGGATTTTTTTTTTCCTAAGTGTTCTTTGTTTCCCCTTGGATTGTTTTCCCTGCAAGGTCTTCTAGATGATCCTGTGCTGAGCCTCATGACACGGAATGACTCCAGATCTCCCACAGGTTCAATGTGCTGCAGCTGAGCCTGGAGCATCTGGAAGGACAGGACACAGCTCAAAAGCAGCCCTTGCTTTTCAGTTGCTCAGCTGCAGTTCTGCCTGGTGCTGTTCCATCAGTGCTGCGCTCAGAAGCTGCTCCTGCTCATGTGCCAGCAACAGTCAGACTTCTTAAAACAGAGGTTTGATTGAGGAGGGGGGGAGTGAAGTGGCAGAAGGAGATTTATAGCTCCATTGTGGTTCAGCATAGGCCTTCTCTGAGAAGGCAAACAAGGGCAGCTGGTTTTACCCGGTTCTGCAGTGTTTCTGATTCACAGATATAACAAAGCCTCAGGTCTTCTCCCACATCCCTGAGGATTAACACAAAGAATTACCTGGATGCAGTGGCTGGGGGAAAATGGTTCCCTCTACACTAAAAACCCCTTACATTCTCTTTTGTGTGGAAGCCTCTGTGTAGGTACAGCCTGGCAAGCAGAGGTGTGTGAGATGCTCAGGGTTTGTGCAGGGGCAGCTAACACAGTCACAGGGATTATCTATGGCAGGACAAGGCAAGGAGCCGTGTTTTGTTTCAAGTTGTCTGTTTAGAGCAGGATTGTTCAAGTCACCTGAAACAGGGAAGCACAGACCTCAGTTCTAGCTGGGTTTAGGAATTAACACTTCCAAAGGAAGGCAAATAAAATCCTATGACTTTTCTGTTTTTCCGAGTTACTGAAACTAATTATTAACTGAGAATGTTATGTTAAGCAAAGATACGAGGAAGCTCTTTTAACAGCAGAAACCTCCAACACTGCCCCACAATCTGTAAGTCTGGGCTCTGCCTTCTCTTGGTCTGCTCTGCAAACTGAACTTTGCAAATGGAGATTTCCTCCAGCATCTCTATCCCCGTACATGACTGCCCCAACTGCACCCACAGCTGTGAGGAGAGGAGGCAATGGAAGGTAGCCCGAGATTGCTATAAAATTCAGTTCTTGTAAATAAGCCCAGCCTCAAGTAGGAGTAATGTACAGGTGGCTAAAGCAGATGGAGTGCGGGAAGGAGGCTGGGGAGCTGCTCACACACAGCCTGATGCATGTCGTGTTACCAAGGTCAGCAACCCCGCAGCGATACACGGAGTAAATAACGGCGCCCGTGCGGCAGGGCTGCCTCAGGCACCCTTCCCGGGCTGAAGGAACACTGCGACTGCAAACCATTCGAAAGCAGGGAGATATACAGCGCTCAGCTAGGAAATAGCTCTTTATGGGCATGCTGAAATACGGCCCGCGCATGGCCGGGTACCTCTCTTTGAATGACTTTCCCCTAGCAGGGAAAAATGTCTGGCTTCCATCTACAGGGCTGAGAGCACCCTTGAACTGAGTTAGTTTTGTAAATATTGGACTGGCAGTGGGAGGGTTGATTTCTAGAGGAATTCTTTTAATAATAAAATGCCTCATAAAAACTGCATTGACTTCAACCAGGCACACCGTGGGCAGCCAGAAACTTCTGACTGCTTCACTTTAACCCAGTGCTTTGGGGCTAACCAAAACACAAATGCCATCACGGCTGTGGTAAATGTCCCTCACGAGCAGGAAAATCAAGGGCAGCACTATTCACATGGACATCTGGCAGGTCGGGGCTGAGGACAGTGTGATACTCAGTGAGTAAACTTTGTGCTTCCAAGACACCTGTCTGAAATCTGTGGGATGTATAGGCTGGCAGCCAACACCTGGCATTTCCCATATCATGCAGTGGTATGACAAACACAAACTCTAGACCTCCTCCCCCTCAACCTGTCATATTCCGTGCACTGACTCACCACTGAGTCTGCAGTGAGAGAGACAGTGGGGTTTGTGCATTGCTGGGTTCATATATCTGAAGGAACCATCTCAACATCTTCCAAGACCTCCATAAAATCAGGTCTGAGAGCTAAATTGTCTCGGGAAGCCCTGCTGAACTTTCTCTCTGAGGAAAGCCTTACTGCCAGAAAGGATGCTCTGAAGGGAACACTGCATTCCCAAGCCAAATTGCCCTTGCTATCACTTCCCCTTCTCTGCCAGCTAATAAAACCCTAATTTTCTCAAAGGGAAGTTCAAGCAGAGTTTTGACTTTGAAAAATAAGTGCCAGCAATTATCTGCCGTTTGATTCAGCCAGTTCTATTGATATGCAATATTTAATAGGAAGTGTTTAAACATTATAGCAGCAACATAAAAACCTACACTTGACCACAAAGAACAGTGTCCAAATGATTCCTTTGGCATCTACTGAAGGTATAGTTTAAAGTAAGTTCTTCCAGAAGTCTGATAGGTTGTCTTGTCACAACTTAAAATTTCTCCTATGAAGTAGTTTCCTGAATGCTGCCCTGGGGTGGGCTTGTTTGATTTTTAATTTTTTTCCTTGGTGACCTACTGCAGTGGACACCAATTAAAGCATTTGGCGGGTTTCTTACAAATATAACCTTGAAACTGTGGAGCAATCTACTGGAGAAACGTGGCCAGCCTATGCATATCTATCCATCAAATGACACTGTAAATGCCGTGGGTAGGAAGGAAGGCAGATCTGCTTTTAAGAAATTGGGGTATCCTCACCACACACCACCGTGGTACAGGGCACCGTCAGTTTATGCTGCAGGGACTCCTCTCCACCCCCTGCTATTTCAGGTCTTCTGACAAAGCTAATTATGGCAGCAAGTGCCTTGCATCAATGACATTCAGGGAACACAAGCGTTTGTGGGCTTGGGAGTTCTTGAGTGTGCCCTGTCTGCAAATTTTTCTTCTTCCAGTGAAAGTGTAATCATTTGCTATATTTATATATGTTTAGGAAAACTCCTTTGCTATACAGTCACCTTTTCTACTTTACCACCAGTCTTGGATAATGAATAGCCTCAGAGACCTGCTCTGTTATAGGCAGGGACTCTCAAAACTATCTTCTCTTCTGTTATGTGTTTTTAAGCTTGAGAAGCAACATTGCTTTTCTAACACTAAAAACTTAGCCTAGGAACTGGGTCTAGGTTCTTCGCTACCTCATGAATCACCACGCAGGGAATGACTCCACACTGGAACTTGGAACAGCCTAACAGTCCAGGAGCCAGGACACATCCTAGCTCCCCCACACACCCTGGCCTTGCATATGGCGTTGCTGCATTGCTACTGGATATAAAAAGCCTACAGGATCTGTCTCAGTCAGGAAGCAGCTGGGACTGTGAATGCAGATGAGAAGCAGAGTTAATTCACTCAAGGAAAACGAGGCCAATAGAAAATGAACTTTATTTTCCCGTCTATAATTGCATTTTAAGTGCATAATAAGTAGACTATGGTAACTATGTGCTAAAGGGTCCAACTGTTCTTAATTGATTAAAATAGCTTCTGAAGGCTGTTCTGTTGTGGATTTAACACAATGTGGTATTACACCATTGCACCAGGATGAGTTTGTAGTTAACTACATGTCTCTTCTCTGGGTCAGAGCTTTCCACAGTTCAGAGAGTATCACTTGGTACTGACAGTCACCTGCCTCTGTCCCACTGACCTCAACAGAGGGGCAACTGCAATATATCAGCACCAAAACCCTGCTGTCTCCCATGCAAGCTGAAACAGTCTTTTCCAGTGGTTCATACAAGGCTGAGCTTCTAGAAAGAAGCAGAGATTGGTGGTCAGACATGCTGAGCTAGGGGCACTGTGCCCAGCTGCTCTTTTCTTTATTTCTTTCCCTCTACCCCCACGGCAAATCTCTGGTATAAAACTCTGTGGTGTTTCACCTCAGTTTGAATGTGTTAATAAACTTCCCCCTCAATAACCCAGAGCAGGTCTGGGAGCAAGCACAGGATCAACCACACTGGCAAACTGCAGGGTGGGGAGAGTGATGAATGGTTTGGGATGGACAGGAGGAAGAAATTATTTATCCCAGGTCAGCAGGGTGAGGGGGACCATGCTTGCCTCTGTCCTGGTAAATATTGCATTGAGTTAAAGAAGCATGGTGAGACAGGAGCTGAGTTTCTCCTCTGTGGGAACTTCAGACCTGAGACTCCACCTCCTTCTGAGTCTTATATTTCATATCTCAGAGATGGGGGAAAGAAGGTGAGTATTTTCCCTGTAAGATGAGGTAGGAAAATCAAGAGTCTCTTTTCTCTGTACAAAGAAGATACTAAGAAAAGTAGCTTTCTGTAGGGTCCTAGAATGAAAACATTATTTATCCTACCAAGGCTTTTGTTCTCCAGCCAGAGAATGAGGAGTGCACTTCTGAAGCGTCTTGAAGTTGGCCGCAGTACAGGTCGCTCAATATTAATTAAAAAAGAAATAACAACAGAACAATCATTACGGCCAGCCCGGTGTTTTATCCTTCTTTAAATAGACTAAATAAATCACTGACTTAATAAATAAGTTTCCATGAAGTAGCATGGCAACTGCTCCAGTTCACTGGCAGGCGTGCAGACAGCAGAGTCCTGGCAGAACTTGAACACCCGCATTTGAAAGGCAGCATCTCTGGGCCTTGTCTTTTAATTGCAGAGCCTTAAATCACACAACCCATCTTGCTCTAGGCTCTACGTCTCGTCTGTGTCTTATGTTAACCTGTTGTCAAAATAAATTTGATCTGCAAATACACAAGAGCTGGGCTGATACTTTTAATTTTAGATGACTTATCTGAATGCAATTTTCACACAAGGATTTAAGCACATGCCTGGCTTTAAATAGGTACTAAGGGCAGCCCTGAGAATAAAGCAGTGAGGACAAGATATATAATTGCATTTAGGTTCCTAATTTCTTGTAGACTTGCTGAACACTTCAAGGATTGACAGAATGTTCTGAGTTGGAAGGGACCCATGAGGATTGTTGAGTCCAGCTCTTAAGTAAATTGTCCATATGGGGATTGAACCCACAAGCTTGGTGTTAGCAGCACCCTGCTTGAACCAACTGAGCTAAGACTTGAATGAGAACAGGGGTTTCTAGGAAGGATTCAAGAACCAATTTATTCCTGTGCCTTTGACTTTTAACCCAAGTCCAACTAATAATGTCAAATTTGAAGTATGTGCTTGGTTTGCTGGATGACACCTGGAATTGCCTCTACATTGCAGTCTCTGTACTGGACATGGCACTTTTCCCAGTCTCCACCTTTATTATTGAATGTTGAGGCAGAAAACTGAATTATTGCTAATTAAAGTAGGAAGGAACTTTTCAACTTTAAAAATGAGTGCATTTATCTGAAATCCTCCCTGGAATTCATATGGTTTCCTCATATCTCAAGAAAAAGTAACCATCTCTTTCCTGTAGGTTAATGTGTATGAATTAATTTTAATCCACGTGATAAGTGATATGAGATTGAGCTGAAAAAAACAAATCATAAATCCGTGCTGACCGTGCATATTATTAAAAAAAAAAGGTTCAAAATAAATTGCTTAGTAAATGAAAGCCTTTGACATCATGGATGCTTCAGACTAACATTCACACAGCTGGTAAAATGGAAGTTTGTCATCCTAAGTGTTAAATGGAAGGAAGGTCAGAGAAATTAATTAAACAAATATATAGCAAGCCTGACCTAGCAGTCACTAGAAACTCAAATCAATGGGTATTTGTCTTGCAGGACAAAACCATTACTGCTTACAGAAACATTAAAGAGCCATGGACTTGGACCAAGTAGATAGAAATCTATTTTGGAAGGCTTTTCTTCCTAGCACAGGACGTTTTCAAGAGCATTTAACTGCACTTTTTCATTTTGGAGCTGAATGGTAAATCCTATCCCAGACTGACTGAGACCACAGCCTCATATAACCCCTGCAGCAGCATTTGCCCTAAACAACAGCAAATTTGTCAATGCCTGACTTTATTAATACGAAAGCAAGAGTTCTTGTAGCTAAAAAAGAACTCCCTGTGATAAGTCTTTGGCCAGAGTTGTAACAAGATCCATTTTAAGTTTCAAACTGCAGTGATGTTAGCAAATGACAAAAACAGCCTTGGCCCCTGGGATGTGTTGAAGTTCATGAATGGCAGTTCTGTCACTGTCAGAACTCAGGAGACAGCACAGGCCAGACCTCTGGGAAACATCCTCTGGATGGCTGGAGTTCCATGTTCTTATCTGGGAGACATGCAGTAAATACCACCAACACATATTCATTTTCAGCCTTATTTTGCATCTTGGTGAGAGGTTTCTGCCAGTTTCAATCGTGTTAGGATCGTGTCTCCAGTGTCTCTGAACCCTTTTCAAGAACGGCAGCAGTCATCTCCAGGCTGCTGAAAGGGCTGAGTGTCTCATTTATATTGCTAATTGTATCACAGGCTGCTCTTAGGTCTCTGAATGATTTCTCTCTTTGTATTTCACAGGGCACAACATTGGTAACTGCTGTTAGATGTTTCAAGTGCGAATCTTTTAAGAAGGAAAACCATTTAGCTTTCAGATTCATTTGCTTATGCCCTACATGTTGCCACTCCCTTAATTGGAGACAAAGTTCACCAGATGCTGGACTTGGAATTGTCCATATGGGGAGGGAGTTTCACTGGACTGCTTCCAGTTTCACTGGAAGCTCTGAGCAGTGACTGGGAGTAAAACTTGTCCCTGGTTGATGTGGTTCAGCTGTAGATAAATAAGCACTATGTTCTTTGGTACATTCCTTGTGCATTCTGCTTCAGTGGTTCACTTCCCTTTATTTTCATTTATTTTTTTTTTTCTGGCATAAACTTAACACAAGACAGAGCTGTGCAAACTTGATAACCTTAAGGAATTATTTGGGACACAGTGATCTAGGCATAATTCTCTCCTCATTTATCCCCATAAACAATGAAGTCCATAAATCACCTTCCATCTGCTTTGGCACGCAGCAGCACTCAGGAGATGCTATGCAGGGCTCTCCATCATGCAAATATAGGCTGGGACCCTGTGGTCAGTGAAGGCAGCAACGTGAAGACTTGCTTCCAGACAGCAAGCAAAGAAAACCACAAGACTAAATCTTGATTCCTCATTTTATTATTCCTTTCCTGGTTTTTTTTTTTGTTTTGTTTTTTGTTTTTTTGGTGGTTTTTTGTTTGTTTGTTCGTTTGGGTTTTTTGTGTGTGTGTTTTTTGGGTTTTTTGTTTTTTTTTTGTTTTGCTATTTTTGGGGTTTTTTTTGTGTGTGTGTATGGAAAAGAAACAATCAAACCAAATCACACAAAATAATGCACGCACATACCAGAGCACCTCTCTATTGATCTGCCTTTACCTTAAAAACATCCTTTTCCTCACTTGACACCCTCTGAGCTTGGTGAATTTTATGAATCCTGTTCTGAAATATGGGAGAACTGAGCTGTGTATAATGCTAGCTTTTTTTTGAGGGGGGATGAGTGGGTGGGGTGTGATTTTTAAGAGAAAAATCTTCTTTTTAAGGGTTTGACTCCAGATACCTAAAGTGATTCTCCACTCTGTCTGAAAATATGTACTCAGAAACTTTAAACTAAAAACTGTAATATTCAGTTGTTAAGGCAGCAAATTATGTGAGCAGGGTGTTGTACTGCCGTGATTTGAACACCCTGGAAATGCTGAGGCATATTAAAATATTTTGAAGGCATTTAATGAATAATAAATGTATTTATTATTGCTATGCCACTCAAGCAGGGAAAACAACATCAGCTTGCATGAAAATACGTCGGCAACTGCTCTGCAGCAAACAGAAGTTGATTATACACAAATCCTTCCTGTGGCTGGGGTAGAAGTATTTTCTTGAATGCTTTTTACTCATCATCCCTTCCTTTTTGCAGAGGAGAACTGTGGTTTTCCCTCTTTGCATGCACTTGCACTTCCTCATCTCTTTTAGTTCCAGCAACTGGAAACTATTTCTTCCTTCTCCTTCTTTGTAACGTGGTGAAAAAGTGCTTTTATTCCTTCATGAATTCCCTTTCTAAACAGTAGCCAGCGAGGACTTTACGGGGCAGTGATTTTCGCAGCACCCTTCCAGCGTCCCCGGAGTTGTTCTGCTGTACAAGCAAATGCAGCGTATTTTTGAGAAGGATTGAAAGTAAATGACTTCAGATTTTCTGCTCTGTACTCACACCAGTGTTTTAAGCACAGCTTCTCAGAAAGTTACTGAGATCAAAAAATAGATCTAAAAGAAAGAGGTATATAGAGTAATCTTCGCTGTTTTGATGTGAATATTATTAATTCAAACACATTCTCACCCGCTAAATGTATTTTCACAAGACCTTTAGTAGTTATTTAACACCCTGCATGTCAATTTGTTCATGGGCCCAATGAGCAACGTGTTAATGCAAGTTTACATTAGCAAGAGCTGTGTGGGGGAAAAAAAGAAAGTGCTAATACAATGAGAAGAAAATATAAGAACAGAAATCTGAAAATATTGCTGAACAAATCTATTTAGAAATAGAATTCATCCTTTGTATTCAGTTCTTCAAATAAAGGGGGAGGAAACTGCTTAAGATAACCTTACAGAGACATCAAGTCGGGAAAAAAAGTGCAATAGTTAGCCCATGTTATGTGATAAAATTCAAAAAATTGTAGAAACTTGATTGTTCCTCTCCTTTCTACCCTGACATAAATTGCAGTTAGAGCATTTACTGATTTTTATTTCACGATAACACAAATATGGGAAAGAATATAGTAAGTACTGGACCAGATCCCAGTTTCCTCACCTCCACATATTTGGTCTTCTAATTTTATTCCTTATTTTAAAATTCTCTTTGATTTGGCTTTCAAGGTGAGGAATATTCTTGACAGCAGCAGTGACATGGCACAGCAGCAGGACTGGCACAGCCATCTGAAGCTTTTTTGGAGCTGCTCCTGCTTTCTCCTCTCTCTCACAGTAGCATTTTGCAAAAATCTATTCTTTTAGAGAGTAATGCTTTAATAATGGAGGAAAAACAGAGGTTTAGAATAGACTGTTGTTTGCTGCTATGAAATAAGGTGGGAGACTAAATAATAGATCATGTACAGGAGAGGTTGAAAATTAGTCTAATCACTCAAAAATTCAGAAGGAACAGCTAGTCTTATTTTCCCCTGCTGGTTACTACTCTGTTTTATGGTTTAAACTGCTTTAAAAAATGCTGACTTTCCCTATGCCATAGAACTTCAAAATATTTCAGAGAAGTGCTGTTGGGCAGTTGTGTAATAAAATTACTGTCTGCTTGCAATCATATATTCTGCTGCTGTCCAAAGATCATCTTCTCTCAGGACACCCACAGAATTTAATAGAGCTGGGGGAGAAATTTTTCTTTTCCTGATCAAACTTATCACATTTCCCAGACAGTCAATGGGTGAGACACTTTGTTGTGTGATGAAGACAGGGAAAAGCGAGGACAATGTCCTAGCCAAGGAGCTGGGGCTCTAGTTTGGTGCTTTAGGATTATTCCTTCCAAAAGCCCCTTCCTCCCTGAAGAACAGAGCACGTTGGTGGTACTGCTCTAGCCCCGGGTGAGGCAGTCCTGGTTTTCTTGCAGAAAACAGATTTGAAGCACTGTATCAGCTGTGCTGGTTACGGACCATGATCTGTTCTCAGAGAAACAGTGATGGCAGTGTTCTTCGAGAGGCTCCCAGAGCTTCTCTGCCTCTTCTCCCCCCATTTCTGAGAAGGGGTGACCTGGAATTACCTGCTGTGTGATTTTCGAGTTAGGGTTTTGTAACACCACGCACCTTGCACTTGGAGAAGATGCTTTCAGCGGATGCTGAGCCATTTTGAGGGGCCTCTATGTGCCCCCAAACAAGGTCACAGGGCTCATCTCAAATCTTGCCACTTCACTGCCCTGGACGTGCTCAGACTCTGGGTCTCCTCCAGACATGCAGTTGCCATGCTTGCCACTGATTAATATCCATTATTATCTCCTTAGAACACACCTAACCATGCTACAAACTATTTTGCGTATCACGAACTTTGCGTGAGCAGATGTAACTTGCAAATGGAGGAAGAAAGATATCATTGCAGGACACACTTTTTTTTGAAAAAAGGAATAAAAAGCAGGTGAGGCAGCACAGATTCCGGTTCAGTGTTTTTCTCTCTTTGTGGGGTGGCTTCTTCCATTGCCTCCTGTTATGTTTACTAACGTGTAGCTTAAATTGTCAGCTAAGCTACCTCTCAATTTAGCCAAAGGTTTTTATGTAGGAACATAAGGAGATTACAGGAACAAATCATCAGGAGAAAAGAAAGCTAAAGACAATGGTTCTGATCCCTACACAAATAAGGAAACAAGACTTTCTTTACACAGAGTATCCCGTTCTTACCAAATCCAACAGATAAAATTCTGTTAGACTGCCAGTGTTATTTCCTTCTCCGCTATTAATTTTAAAAATGCTGCAGGCATGAATGTTTTGCAGATACTTGCTTTAACATACAAATAGTCATCCAAATGCAAATAGGAAAATACAATATTTTTCGTTCCTGGGAGATGGAAAATCACTTGGAAAATTCTTCTGCACTATGTCCAAAATATCAGCAAAGCATTTGTGCGCTTCAGTGTCCCAAGGCAATGTTCTGAGAATGATGCCAACCATCATTGATTTCCATTTCAGAATGATTCCTTTAAAAAAGTGTTTTGGTTTGAACAACCAAAAGTAGGCATAAATTATTTCCTTTCTCAACATTCCCATGCTCATTCTCTGACAACTCTCCACACAAAAGCTTTATCTTTGGGGGGTGGGTAGTAGGGAATGCAGAAAATCACGGGTTAGTACAAAAAAGGTGGGGTGTTTATTCTGCGTGTGTGTGTTTTCTGGCAGTCTCTAACACTCCCCTGCCCACACAGGCTGTCAGTTCAGCATCGCTTCAGCCCTACGCCTGAGAAGGGTGGGCTTCAAGACCACTACAAGTTCAGCTGGCTCAGAGTTAGACCTGGGATTACCCCTTTGTGACATTAAAATGTCAATAATGTATGCACCAACCTTGCCAAATCTCTCTCTGTCCTCTGCTTAGAAAGCATTGACTCCACAAAACCTCCTTTTAGATGCCAAATTCATTTATTTCAATTCCTGTGCTGGAGTCAGCTTCCAAACAGGCTCCACAGCATTTTGCTACAGCTCCTGCTTCCACTTTGCCAAGCTTCGAAGTGCACTGGAAAGGCTCATATGTTCCTGGAGATGAAAAGTTTCTCTTTACTTCATTCACCTGAAGAAATGGCTTTCAAAGCTGTGCTACAGCTATTTCCAGCAAAGCTCATGTTGATGTGTTTCAGTTATTACTGTGGCATAGCACATAACGTGGCCATAACTGCAGATGGGATAGGGAACTTCAAAAAAAAGTATTACTTCCAGTGTGCTAGGGTTATTATTCTGTTTCCAAGACAGCAAGAAACCAAGGTCATGCATCTTTAGAAGTTACCTCTTGTCAGCCAAGACAGAGTAATAGACTGCCTATGAGCTCTAGACCATCTCAGAAAGCCAAGTAAGTTTAAATCATGAAATCAGAGTTCATAATAAAACCTCAGTTGAGGCTGGTTGCTCCTGTGGTTCCCTTCCACAGCCAGTCTGTCCCTTTCAGTGTTAAACTATAACTCCTGTGAATTTTAACTAAGAAGAATTCAATGTGGTCCTCTGCTGCCAAACTGCCCAGTGAAGTCACTGGAGCACACAGAAATGGTTTTGAGGGCAGAAGGTTTAAATAAACACTTTAATTTTGAATATATGGGGCCAAGCTGCTATGACAGCAATGGTAACTGCAGTGTGGATAAAGGGTGAGACCGATCCCTTGTATTTGCAAAGTGTAGGCTGATAAGTTTCACCTACCACACATGCAGCATGTCCAGACATTCGAAACCCAGGCAAGTGTCACAGGAGGGTTTGTTCCACACTGAGTACAGGGATACTTCAGCACTAACCAAAAGGAAACAAAGCCTAGCAGTCAGCTGAGGTGTTTTCTTACGGATGGTGACCGATTAAATATCACCTGAAAACGTAACATCACTTTCAAAGCAAGATCCCAGGTGCAGGGGAACCAGGAGGCTGCTCTGTGCAGTCAGACAGCACCTTTAGCTCGATCTCTGCTGTGTTTAATCTGTGCCTCCCTTGCCCACGGGCAGGGCTAGGGAGCAGTGCTTGTAAGGTGCTATTCCTTCAGGTCTACAAGCCCGAGGAACAAAACTCCGAGTGTTAAAAACAAAAAAGAGGAATAGAACAGCTCTGAGCTTTCTTTGTTTCATGAGAAACTTAGTATATTCTCTTCGTAAGGCAGACAAATGCTACAAAAATCTTGTGTTGTTTGTGGGCTCCAGTGGCTCCCAAGTCCTACTTAGCAGCCCTTTTAGTGGGCAGCTGGTGGAAACCCCAAAGATGAACCCCAAGGTTTGCATCTGTGTGTGTGCACGTACACAGTCACAAATTAAATGCCCTCTCTGTATTTTACTGCTATTCAACCTCTTCCTCTTACAGACAGTGATGGTTTCTGTGCAGACTGTGCTTCCTAAGAGCTAGATAGTGTCCTTTTAAGTCAATCACAGTGTCACAGGGTAGTTTTGGAGACAAATACTGATGTCAGCCATTCCCTGACAGGTTGCTGTACAAGTCTGTCCAGTGAGCTTGAAATGAAGCAGCACATGAACATAGCCCTTCCTTGGCTGCTTGCTGAAACGTTCAGCTGCTTCGTCAAGAGAGGCAGGTGTATCCAGCTGGGACCCGCTGCTTCTGCTCTGAGATTGGAGACACAAAATGCTTTAGCACTAAATATTGCGCAAGGAAGCTTACTGTGGAATATATGCTGCTTGCATTTTCATTCCGTGTCTTGATTTATTCGGGGTTTTTTGGGGTTTTGCTTCTTTCAGAGAATTTGCTTCGTTCGTATGCACTTATTATTTCTCACTGAAATCTCGGTTTTACAAGGATTATATGAAGGAAATGCTTTAAATATATTCAAAAAGAGACACATTCCCTTGCTGGTTTTCTCTACATTTTGAGATCTAAGGATGTCCAAAAGGCTTTCTAAATCAAATCCCAAGCCATGGAGTATAATACAAAACACCCTCCCTAGGTGCAGTATTTCTTCATAAGAAAAGTTACTCCATCTACTTTAATTCTATCTGTAACCAAATTTTATTTGTGCCCTTATTATTCTTTCATCCCTCCTCTACAATATTACTTCCTCTGTTCCACACATAATTTAAATCGAGACAATATAAGAAAACAAGAGGATGGCACAAAACTTCATTGTCTATAACAGCCCAGCTATGAATGTTAAATGTGTGTGGGACTTAGGCAAATAAAAGCCCTGAGGGGAGCTGGGTGTTTGCCCAGGAGGGGCTGCTCACCATGGCCAGGGTTTGCAAGGTCATGAGCTCCTGCACATCTTTTTTTCTGTGTCATAAACATCACCAAAAATACTCTCAATATACCTTCCACAGAAGTCTCTTAGGTCCTGATGAAAAGTCAGTGGGAGTCTCCTCATTGCCTCCCATGGGTATGGGATCAAGACCCAGAGGAGAAGGCAGCTGGGGAACATCTCCTTCACAGATGCAATTCTGAGTTTGCTCTGGTTTGGTTTTTTTTTCTACTTGCTATTACCAACCTGTTCCCATTCTCCAGGCAATTCTTAAAAGAGCTCATTACTAAGATGTAGCAGAAGGAAAATGATATGAAGTGAAAGCAGGTGTTTCCAAACAGGAGAATTTGCTTCTTTCCAGAAAACACCCATAGTGAGCATGGAGATGAGAACTGTCAATGCTGTGATGGTGTGACAGAGCCTGAATGGGAGAGAACACAATGCGAGTCATCTTCAGTGTGCTGACCAAATATAGCACATGTAAAGACTAAGGAGAGATACTTCTGAATACTTTTGCAGCTGAACAAGAATTGGATCAGCTTTACTTGGGTGTTTCCTTTCTGGCTGCCTTTTGCTTGCAACTTGCAAAACTGCAGTGATGATACAGTGAACTCAGAGGCAGAATATAATCCAGAAAACACCATTTTCTGGTGGTTTGCTGATGCAGATGGCAGAAAATCTCTCAATTTTTCTTCCTGGGAAACATTTCTGCTGGCTGTAAGACACAAAGCCGGTCATGTAAAGCTGTTAAAAAAAAACCAACAAAAGCAAGTAATGTTTTATAAAATTGTGATTCTAAATATAGGGATTATCTAAATTTTAACCTTGTGTGATTTCCATATGCAGTGATGCTTTTGAAGCTCTGCTGAGGTTACTGTGCAAGGATATCAAATTCTTTATTCTAAAATGCTCTCATATGCTTGAAGATAAAAGCTTTGAAGCATAAATCCTAAAGAATACTCCAAAATGGAAGACAAAATGAATGCAATGTTTATTTTTTTCAGAGTTCAGTCTTTTTGCTTTGGTTGCTTTGAGTTTCTTGACTTTGAGTAATTATGACTTATTGCTTGGACTTCTAATAATGGGAGACACCTTCCTGACAAGATCTTACTGACAAAAATTGGCTTCCTCTGTGTTGAGAGCTGAGGTTTCCTCTTCTTTTCATTCCCACTATTTTTCATAGTCTCTGATGTGGCTTATGGGTCTTACGAGGCTTTTTAAAAATCAGTTCCCTGGAAGTCTTCTAGGAGAGGTTGGATGGAGCTCTGAGCATCCTGGTCCAGTGGGAAATTCCTTGCCCATGGCAGGGAGTTGGAACGAGATGAGCTTTAAGGCCCTTTCCAACCAAAACCATTTTGTGATTCAACAACTGATCTCCTCCCAGCTGAGTAATGCTCAGACTGAGGGCTGAATTCTAAACTAAACTGGTGAAAATCCAAAACAATTCTGCAACATATGGTGTGATATGGTTATTAGGTAAGAAGTCATAGATATATTGGTAATGCTGACAGAGGGAATGGGAGCTTGAATTTGAATATGGAAACAAAATTGGATGGGTGACATCAGCTGCCTTGGACTGGTTTGTAAGACAAACTAAATGTGTGAAGCAGCAAATTCTCCAGTAATCATGAATTCAATCAGATGGGGCACAGAGAGAAATGGAAGGCTTTTCCACCAGGTAGTTTAGATTTGCTTGGGCATGTGATTCTCCACAGCCATCAGTGCTGATTGAAAGTCTAAAGCACAGCCTTGAAGGAAAACTTGTGATTTATGATAAAAAGAAATAAATCATTCCCTGTTTCTAGCAGAAGAAATGTGAACATCTGTGTTTTCAGCAACCTTCTGTCTCATTTCCTCATCTTTCCCTCTGAACAAGGTCCTGACTGACACTGGGGGATACAATGTTCTTCCTGTCTAGGAATCTCTCTGGCTGATTACTATGAATTCTGAGTATCCATGGATAGGATCCCCAGAGGCTTAGTCTCCCCAGGGCTGGATGAAATAGATCTGAAACTCAAATGCTGAAATAATGCTGAGAAGAGATGTGTGTCTCTGCAGCCACTGTTCAAGCAAACCCTTGTTCAGTTCCCATGCTATTTCCTTTGTGTTTGTGTCCAAAAGGAATGAAAAGATCATTAAAGGTTCCATGAATTCATGAGGATTCCGAGCTGAGCACATGGCATTTGGAGTTTCTTCCAGATGTTTCAGTGAAAATCAGATACTGATTTGCAGTTTGTTGCTCATGACTAAGTTTATTAGAATGCATACATCCACAGCCTTCTTTTAAAGTTCAGTGTCTTGAATTATCCTCCAAAAAGCCAGATGGCAGAATTCTTGCCTAAAGCTTTAAGGAATAGATGCAGAAGGTGATGGAATCGTGGGCCAGTTCTTCTGCACCTTCTGAAGGTCGCCCTGCCTTACCAGGTGCACTTTGAAGATACTTTGCCAAACATAGCCTGTGATCTTTCTAATTCTGCATGGGTTTTGTGTGCATATCTGCACCTTCTGAACAGCACTTGGGACAGGCAGGTACATCATTTTTGCTCCTCTTTGAAATGACAGCTCAGGCAGCAGGCTCTAGGAAGTACTCAATCTTAGTCCTTTAATCCTCCTTGAATGCTACTGCACTGCTGCTTTACTCACAGTAGGTTCTGGGGTTTGTGTAGGTGTGGAAAGTGAGGAGAGTCACTGTGGCAAATGAAGTATCCTGAATTGTAGCTATTACAGAGTATTAAGTAATTGCCCTTGGAAAGAAGTGATAGTAGAAAATAATAGCATATTAATTTTGTTGTTGAAAATGGACTGTCTAACCATATATCTGAAAATCCCAATTGAATTCAATCTTGATGCTCACAGCAGATAAGTATAATGAAGATTCTGAGAGATTTTCTTTCATACATATGAATAAAATAATTACTATGCAGCATATCTAAGTAGTTGACGCCATCAGAAAGTCTACCCTTGAAAAACAAGAAAGGAAGAAAATGTCCTTTCTTTTGCAGTCAGAAAGAAAGTATTGACTATGTATGTGGCACATTTTGAATGTCACTAGCTCTGAGATATATTTCTTTATAAACATGACAGTTCTACTAAGCGTGGTACAAAAATTCCCCGCTCTTGTACGAACACAGCCAAACTTATCTCTTCGAGAACGTGCTGCATGTCGTGTCTTTTAGTGTGGCATCATCTGCACCATTGGCTCCTGCTGCAACAATGACACACACTTTCACTGGGCTTTGAAATTATGCAGCATGTTTATCCACCCACTCTATATTCTTTTATACAGCTTTCTACTGGAAGTTTTGTCTCTGGTACTTAAATGACAGTTGTATTTCTTACTGTCAGGGAATGCTGTCCATGCACCTGCACATCAAAAACTGGTAGAAATACGGTGATGCAAATTGAAGTAGTTCGGGTGACTACAAATGTTGAGAAGCTACTCTTCATTAATTAAATTGACTTGCAGCTCATTACTGGCAATGTAGGACAAAAGTAGTAAATTTTCCTTTGCGTGTTTCTCTCTCAGGCTGCAGTTCAATAAAGTGAACTTGACTTCTGAGGCAAGGCTCCTGCCAGGGTTACTTACAGACAAGATGAGGTGAAAACACTTATTTACTAATATGCTTATTCTAGACTGAGAAATTAGATTTTATATCTAATGTTCTCCATTTTACATTTGACATGTACAACAATATTTGGCAAATAATTCTGAGGTTCCAGTTCAGGAAACACATTTTGATTAGAGACGCAGAATTGCATGAAAGCATAAAACCAGACATAATCTTTCTTTTTGTCTTGTGATTCTCATTACAAATCCAGTGACTTTCCAACATCCAACTCTTTCTTTGCATTTCTTTCCTTCCCCCGTTTTGTTCCTCAGAGGAAATAATTTGAAAACAGTAGCTTGTTAAATTACCAGAGTTTGTTTACCTGAAAATATCTGAAAATAATGTCATCAAAACTGCGCATTCTGAGCACATTACAGGTAAAATCCCTGCTCTTTCCTCAAGACAAATATACCAACACTAGCTTTCTAATGCTCAGTCAGATAAATCTTATAATAAATCCTCATATGTTCCAAGTTTGCTACAGGCTTTGCTGGAAATCTAGATGGAGAAAACAAGGACAGATGAGACACACACGGGTTGTGAACCTGTGACTGGAAAAATTGCACTGATCTTAGGTTCAGGTCCTTAAATGAGAGCAACTATAGCACCTATGAAACGCTCATAAACAGAAGGGGAGAAGTCAGGATTGGAGAGAAAGGGAGGAGGGGAGCAGATCAGATTCAGATGCGATCCACCCTCCTTGTAGATTGGTCCATCTTCAAAGTTGTACTGCTAATGAAGAATAATTATCGCTTATTAATTTTGCATTATCTTAGCAATTGCAACTCAATAGCACCATATGTCATGAGGCTTCTCTTAAATGAAAAGGAGAAAATTCTCTTGACTGCAGTGCCAGAGGAAATAGTGCTTTTCAGCACCTGAGCATTAATCTCAGAAAACTCTCCAAGACACGCATGTTGCACGGGAGTGAAAAGGTGCCATAACTTCCAGGGTATTTTTTGGTCTCATCAGCTGTGCCTGGGACTAAACACTGCACACATCTTCAGCAGCATCTCTGCAAAAACTCTTTTAGAAGAAACAGAACTTTATTTGCCTATTTTTTGAGAATTATCCCTTCAAATCAGTGACGCTACAAATTTTGCTCAAAACTAAAATGACAGATAAATCAGAGGAATTTTTCCATCTTCATTATATGAAGACTTCCAATATGTTTCCAAATATTCTACAAGACCTAAATAAACCCCAACTAATAAACAAAAATTGAGTGAGAAAACCAAAGAATGCTTTCACTAGTGCCCCTTTTCAAGAGACCAGTGGCTGTTTATCATTGACATTCGACTGAGCAGCAAAAACAGAATCCCTAACTTTTGGCAGTTGCATGTACTGCTCTCTTAAAAAAATTTAGCATACAATGCCTTAAAGAGTTAAATATGCCTGAAGCCCAAAATGGCAGTGAGGCTGAAGGCAGGCAGTCATCCTAAAGCCACAGCTCGTAAGTCACTAGGAAGCTGTACCAAGAAACCAGAGAAATGGAGCTTGGTATCAGTTTCTAAGTAACAGAACAAAAACTGTACGGTTAAATTTGCTTTAAATGCTGCACAGATCTTTCCAAAGGCCTGCAATTACTGCCCAAATGCTAATTTTGCAAACAGTTTCAAACTATGTAAAAATCCCTCTTCATATAAAAGATAAACTTTAACTCGTGCTTTCCCTCTCCTACTCAGTACGAACAGAAAGCTGCTACTGCAGAGTACAGAAACAGAACATCTGAATCTGAAGAAAGCCACAGCTATGCTATGGTAAAGTACTGCTTACAAACATTTGTCTACCAAAAAAGCATCTGCAATTTCAGATCACAGTGAAGAATTTACCAAAAACTAGAAACCAGCCATATCTGCTGAAGTGAAACAAAAGTATTACCCACCATCAGTGCACTCATTCACATAGTTTCAATCTACAATTCATCATTACCCAAAGGCACAGCCCCTGTAAATCCAGCATCAGAGTACCTAGTACTAGTACAGAAAATAGTTTGCACCCAAGCACAGGAAACATGCTGCATGATTAAGGAGAACACAAATGCCCGCTGCCATTAAGTTATTAAGCACCATCTCTGTTCAAACACCGTCAAACGTGACCACAGAAAACCCCTCCAAAGCGAGCAGTCCTAGTTCAGCACAGGACATACAGCAAGCACTCCCCTGCAACACCCACACAGCCACACAAAGCAAACCACACAGTCCCTGCCACCGCAAATCCACTCCATCCCTTCACTTCGTTTAGAAACAACAACAAAAATCATGCAGCCCTGACACTGCTCCCGGGCTGGAGGTTGTGTCTCTCCCAGCAGAAGCTGCAAAGGCTTCAGCTCCTGATTAGCCCAGGGAAGCGGTGCCTGCTGCAATATCCCAGCACTTACTGCATTGCTTTTCAGCGGAGCGAAAGTGGCTGCTCCTCCCGGGCACACATGGCTCGCTCAGCCGGAGGGTTCTCTATTCAGCACAATTCAGCTCCAAAGTCTCTGCATGTGGAGGGGAATTGCCCTTGCTCCGTACTGGGGGTTTCTGGCTGCAGTGGCTGCTCACCCTATCCATTGCCTCTGGTGTATGCTAAGTAAGCAATCCCCTGGGTCTTCATAACGAAAGGATGAAGAGTCACAGCTTTCGAGAGCAGATAAGGTGTTCTGCCGGGAGCCTCTGTGCTTCCATGGCATTTTAAAGGCAAAGGGGCTGGGGATGCTTCATCTCGCTTTACAGTTCTGTAGCGTGCAAGTTGTCGTATTCTGCAACTTACAGTGGAATTCTCAGCCGAACACTAATTTATATGTTTCAGAGAGAGCTCAAGTTAACAACACAAATTCAAGCAAATGCATTTTTAAATGCTGAGGAACGCACTCTGTCAATTGAACTAAATCTTCTGTTTTTCAGAAGTACAAGTGAAGGGGAGGGATTTCCCAGCTCTGAAATGTACTGTACCAGCCCTGCTGGATACAGTCAAAAAGTAGTAGCCTAAAACTTCATGGATTAACATCTCAGATTTAACAGGCTCCAAGCACTGCTCTAGTCTTGCAGGAGGGACTGTCACCCTTGTCCTTTGTCTGCAGAGTGTCTGTCACTCATGGGGGCTCCTGCACGCAGACGGGGCAGAATTAATGAGCAGTAGTAATAAAAAGGCAGAATGACCAAGAGCCACAGTGCCACTAATTTCTCGTTAGGGACCCTAATTTTTTCACTGTACTGAGATGTTTGACTCAGTGCCTTTGGGAAGCCATGGGGGAATTGCACTTGCTCTCCCCATAACCAGCTGGAGTGAGGTGTACGGGCGAGCGGATCTGTGAAGCTGAACCACTGCTCCAACCCTGACCTTCAAAGGGACTCTCAGGAGAAAAGCTCCATTCTGGGGCCATGCTTACCTGTTACCCAGGCCTCCTGCAAATGCTAATTGTGCCTAACCATGTGCGGCAAATCCGTGAAAACAAATACACTGCAGTCCTGCGGGTAAAAATGGGGATATTTCTTCCACACAGGCACCCCCAATAGATAACACAGCAATCATTAATAAACATTTCCTAAGATTAGGTGCTGTGTAAGGTGTTGATTCACTCATCCCCCAGGGCTCTTGGGCAGGGGAGATTTTCTCTGCCACTGATGGGGCATTAAGGTATCACGAGAAGAGCAGCAGCTTTTTTGACCCCCTTAGCAAAGGCTTTGAGCATCCCAAGGAGCTGATTATCCTTTCAGGTAGCATGGGGAAATCCCGGCCACCAAAACAGTGTGGCTAATAAATTTTTCAGGATTATTAATTGGATTCTTTAGAAAAAGGGCAGTCAAGGACAGGCATCTAGAAAGAGCCCATTTCCCCTTTGAAAAGTGTTTTATTAGCTGGACTTCAGTTTCTTCTAGAATTTCTATATAAATGCAGCTTTCTATGGTACCTGTCAGCATCATTGGTCCTGTACCTATTGTTTTCTGTGCTATAATTTCTGCCTGTGAAAATGCCAAAAATACTCAGTCTTCCTGGCTGACAGATGTTGCTGGAAAGGTGCTGCTTTGCACTTTCACAAAAATAACACCTTGGAGGAGAGGGGAAACCAGCACATATCAGTGTCAGCGCCAGTGGGTTCCTACGACATGAGAAGACATTTCTATAGTAGCAAAACTGACCTTTTTTTCTCACTCTTATGCTCACAACTGTGTTTAGCACCTGGAGGTAACAAATTTGTTGAGTCATAGAAAGCAAAAACCAACAAAGACGCCTTGAATTTTAAGTTTGTTTTGTATAGTAATTATGTATTATGTGTGCATCTTTACTTTTAAAATGCAGACAAGGCACAGTCCCTCTCCCAGGGAATATCCAGTCAAGTAAAGACAAAATGATGCGGACGTAAGAACCAGGATTGCCAGGTGACAGCCTTGTTGCAAGCAAAGCAGGAAAACCTGGATGGATCTGGGAGCTGCAGTATTGGTAGCAGAAACAATTAACTCACACTGAAGGTTCTCATCCTTTATAGAACCCTGTAGAAAGGCAGTCCAATTTTCCTCTTTATTCCTGCCTCACCCTTTTGGAGTATATTGATCCTTCGAGTAAGTCCATTTACTTTCTTTGGTTGGGGGATAAGCTATAATGGATTTCTTTAAAGTAGGAGTTGGACAAAAATAATCAAGTCAGCACTGTAATTAGGTGTGGACCTTTTCAACATTCCAGGAAATGCCAGTCCTGGCCATGGGCAGATAAGCAGTTATTCTAACAAGCATAATAATCTCATGTTCTGGAGCTGTGGTGAGGGAAGGATTACAGATTTCAGTGGATCATTTTCCTTTGGTTTTCTGGGCTCCTTGCCTCAGTTCAATAACGCAGGAACTCTGCTATGCTAACACATCACTTCACTTTCTGTTGGTAACAGTATTTTAAACCCTGAAAACAAAGAACCAGGCAACTGATTTACTGGGGAGAGGCACAAAGGATGACAGCATGGACTAAAAGCCTCTAGGAGACATTGAAAACCTAAAAGCACGGTTGTGCTCTCACCCAAAAACCCCACAAAACAAAAAGAAACCCAAAACTGTCTTTGCAGTCATTTCAGTAAAAAGCAAATATGTTATAAAATAACTCTCCCATGGAAGGACAGACCAATAAATAGCCTGGAAGTGTGGGGCTGTCAGGTTGTTGTTGTGTAGGGAGGTACCAGTGACTAAGAAGCAGTGTTGCACAAGATGATTTAACTGAGGAGGTTTTCCAAGCCAGCTGGACAGTATATTGTATTTGCAAACTGCAATAAAGGAGAATTGAATTTTAACCTTCCTGCTAGAGAAATATAAAGGGTTTATAATTGACTCTGGATGTGTAATATTGAAGAGAGCCATATAGTGCAGTGTGCTTGTCCGTGAGAAAAATAAACCAGTTCAGGTACGGATTTATGCTTGTTGCAAATTTATTTATTTATTTGTCATAAATATATAAATATTTATACAGTAACAGTATAGCTGTGTCAAAAACAGGCTCCGTACGCTTAAAATAATTTGGGAGCAGCCTGAATTAGTGTTACAGGTTAATTGTGGCTGCACTGAATAGCCCTAGGAATATCCTGGGATAACTTGTGGTAGTTACTGTACAGCAGGGTGAAGAGCATGGCCTGCACAGTGGGAAGCTGAGCTGCAGGCCAGTGTCTGCAGGAAGATCACCTTGTCACTCCTCTTTCAGCTGGGCAGGAGAAAAATGGGGAGAAAGACACTGAGCAAAGCCTGCTCAAGTCACCTGAGGCTTCAGAGGACTCAGAGAGCACAACTTCAGGTTACAAAAAGCCAAAGGTATTCTGTGTCTCCTTCCAAAGTTAGGCAAAAGATCATCCTTTTTCCTTAGATATTTAAATAAACTTTGTGATTCAAATTTGAATTGTTCTCTTGCTTCTCCATCTTTCAGCTGGCTCCGTGGTCAGCTGCTCACTGCAACCTATAGAAATCAAGGACTAGAAGAAGGACTTCCTTACTACACATCATCTTGCGATGGTAATTAGAGGAAAATCTGCCTGATTTGTGTCCTAGAAGAAAAATAGTTATAAAAAATAGACATTTGCACATTAAGAGTTAGGACAATATTAGTTTCTTCTATGTGTAAGATCAGATTTGCATCCACGCTGAATTAAGTTGTCACAGTTAAACTGTGTTTAATGTGCGAGAGGGACACCGTTTCCTACCTTTAGTGCTGATGATCTGTATGTTGTTATTCCAGAATAATTTAACCTAAGATGAATGACAAAGACCCTAATTTTCAACATAAGCATATAGCTACAAACTAATCACTTCGGGATCTACTTATTTCAGATGAATTTTCCTGAATATGTCTACATAGTCAGACCCTGTAAAAGTGGATATACGGGAATTCTGCTTGTCTCCTCTAGCAGGACATTCCCAAGTCTTTGTTAAACTGATTTCATTGTATTACATTTGAGATATTACAGTTCTTGAAGATGAGGAGAAAAAAGAACTAAGTATTTAGCCAGCAAAGCATCTCATTTGAATTAGAGACGCGCTTTCTAATTTAATAGGACACTTAACTGTGGGGATCAATATCTTAATTAGCTTATATTTTTCTCTTAAATTAGCCAATTCCATACTCTTCTATAACCTGTTTCAGCTTTTCTTTTTTAATTTCTCTGGGTGCTCTTACTCTCACTGTACAAATAAAACGCATTATTTAGTTTACAGCTTTTCATCCATAATGTTCTTCAGTTAAACCCATGATTTCAACTTTACTTTCCTTACCCTTTCTATACAGTTGTTCCCTCTCAGGCCAAGAATTAGGGGAAATCCTCCTGTCACACAAACCCAGGTACATCCCCAGTAAAACTGAAAGTGGGATCATGCAATTTGAACTTGATCTAATAGAATATTTAAGATCAATTTACATAAATTGTAGTCTCTGTGCCCAAAAATGCCTTAGACCCTTCACAGTTGATGAGAAGGCAGGCCCAGCCCTAAAAAATCCTTCAGTTTGGCGAAGATATGTGCTCTGAGAGGATGTGCTCTGGAGGGAGCCATGGGAAGCTGTGGTTTTGTATTTCAGGATGAGAGGAAAAAGAGCAGAATGTCACAGAGGAAAGCAGATGATGTGAACAGAGAGGTATGCAGACAGCCCTGACTCTCCATGAGATCAGAGAATGTCTTTTCTCCAAACACATTCTGCATTTGGATCTTGCCACTGGAATTTTTGGGGAACTGACTCTGAAGGCACATGTGTTCATTTTGGAGGTGGTTTTGCCCTGAAAAGAGACAGTCATAGGCTGAAGGGTAGGTTACGTGGTGCAGGTTTGATTTTGCCAACATGAGGAGGAGAACTTGAGGTGCTTGTGGCAAGAGATTGGAGCTACTGAGAGCCCTGAGCAGCAGCTGAGGAGAGGGCTGGGGGTGTGGAAGAGGGTGGTTTAGCCCTTGGATATGCCGAAATAAAAAGGAAAGTGAGACCTGGAGTCTGTGAGCAAACCCCAGCTATCCCAGTCTATGCCAGGACAGAGGCTGGGAACTCACAGCCCTGATAAGGTCTTGGGATGAAGCCAGGACAGGCCACTGGTCTCTTACTGTTCTTCTGTGATAGTTATTTATTGCACAGCTGTGAAAGAAAATGAAGTTTCTTTCCCATTTGAACAGTATTAATTCTACCTATCAAACTTCCTTTGGTATTGAAAATTCAGAGGAATAAACCAAATTATTTTATGTAGCCAGTCCCCAAAAGCCTCCAAGAGGATAAAAATTGAATGGGATCTTCTGAGAAATATTTTTTTCTCTTTCTCCTGTGTCTTTGGGGAAATGTACGATCTGATGAGCTCCTTATCTTTATTCTTATTCCCCTCAGAGCTGAAGTCAAACATTCAAAAGCCTGGGTCAAAAGAATTGCAATAGCAGAGAAAGCAATCTGGCTGAAAATGAAGTAGTTAGCAAAATGAGTCTTTTATGCAGCCAGCTTCTACAAAGCGAAATGGAAGTGCAGTGCCTGTGCTGTCCCATTAATGTTCTCCTGACTTAATTTAGTCAGGAGCTGGGATGAGAGAGGAGTTCAGGTCTGAGGGTCCATAACGCTCTCTGAAGCTGTCTGACATGGCTGATGGTGGTCTTGTGCCAGTAATGCTTTGAAGAACCTACTACGAAATATTTAGAAGCAGCACCTGTGAGTGACATTCACGGCCCAGTGTTGATCCAGGGCAGACCTGGACTGCTCCTGTCTTTACAGTCTGTGTGTGGTGGGGCTGGGAGTGCTGAGCAGAGTTAATGAGCCCTCATGAAAGCAGAGAGCTCCTGCTGCTTGGCAGAAAATGTGCTCAGTCTCTCAGTGGAACAAAGTGAGTGTGGGTCCTGCTCTGGGAGGTTGGTGACCTGGGGCTTACTTGATGTTACAGGGATGGGAAGGATTCATCTGTCATCTCAGATGGCGTCTGCAAGCAGACACTGACTATTAGAATTTGTTTCAACACGTGAATTTTAGCTTATTAGCTAATGTCTGAATACATCAAGTAGTTAATAGTTGGGTGTGAATCTGTTTTTAATGCTTTGTATTAAGCAACAACTTAAAACTTGTGAATTAAGATGTCTAGGGAGCAAAACTAAATCAAAAAATAATTACAGCGAGTTAGACCTTCTTAAGAGATGGGAAGAATCTCAAAACAAAAATAGGTTATTAAAGGATGGATCATAAGACTGGGGGTAATAGGGTCATACATTACACCAGGCTCTCTTCAAGTGTTTGCCATTGTCCATGGCATGTATCCCTTGGAACAGCATGCAGGTAAAAAATGCATCATATCTGGAATGTGTAAGTCACGGATGAGGAATAACAGCCATGAACGATCTCATTCAGCTGGGCATAATTTTCAGATTATGTTGTTGTTACTCAGCATCACAAGACATTTATGACCGGGAGAACCAAAATGGAAATACGGACTTGGAACACAAAACGGTTCATCATGCCAAATGAAAGTTGTTTATTTTTTGATTTTTTTTCTAGAGAGCAAATCATGCATTCCTGCCATGGATGCTTTGGGGTTTCTGTGCAGGAAGCAGGCATCTTGATGCAGCTCAGAGAACTGCAGGGAAAATATCTTCAAGCAGAAACTTTCCAGTATGTCCTATTGCCAAAGGGAATATCTAAAAACCTAGGATCCAAATGGAGAAACCATAAACCCCAAACTGACTGGTTGTTTTGGAATGCCCTTCAGTGGATCTGATGCTCCTCTGGAAGTAGAATGAAGCCAGGAACAGAGGTGATGGGCTTTGGGTGGGACACATCTCTGTTTTGCTGTCATAGTCCTGTTCCTTCTGCAGAGCATTTTTTTGTCCTATAAAAGGCAGCACTTAATGCTCCCAGCTTTTTTCATTAGCCAAAATAATTCTCCAGACTCATCCTCTGTGATTTCCAAGGGGTGTAGTAAAACAGTATGCCAAGGCCAATTTAGATAAGAACTATTATCTCTGAGGTTTTTCTAGCTGATGTGCTTGGTAAGATACTTCAATTGCACCTGTGGGCTTATTATCCAGCCACACCACAAACCTCACTGTGGGCCTGAGATGAAGCTGCATGAATAGGATTTTATTTCACTCTTGTACCTATTATGTATTAGTCTGTTCTATAAGTCAGTGCTTGATTTGGCACAAATGATCAGCTCTGATTAGAGCTGCAGATGTAGAAGGAAGAGCAAATTTACCTCTGTATCTTGATTTACCTACTACCCGTGTCTCCTTATAAAACATTACAGTCTTAAAAATTACCAGGCAGTGTAGGGAAAAGTTGCATTAAGATAATGAGGAGTTTTCTGAGAAATGCAGCTCATTCATTCAGGATTTCATTCATTGCACTGTCACAGCAACAGACACATGAAAACTTTCAGTTATTAGTTCAAACAAAATCACCTCGTCTTGGGGACGAAACAAATCAACCTCAGGCCTCAGGCATATGACAAACAACAATTCCAGTTGAGACCTCCATTTCTTTCTGATGAGACTGTCAAACATTATTAAAAAATCATGAACACAATTTTTTTCTGTAAACAAAGAACACTTCATTATAATATCTGCCAGCTGATCTTCTATGCCAGCATATATCAGCAATGAAAATTAAATGCCTTTCCTTGAAAAATGAAACAGAAAATAAAATTAAATGAATGTAGGTTTTTTTACATACTTAGAAGGTCCTGGTTATATTGCCTGTATATTTATTCTGCTGCAACCATCTTTTTTAATCAAAATAAATCACCATCTATCAGCTGTTTTAGAAAAGAAGCTCCACTCCAGTAAAACTCAGCTCAATTATAATAGTTCATAACAGCAAACAAAAAACTCAGTTCCCCAGAGAAAAATAACATTAAGAATGATGAGTTGTTTGCTGTTTTATGACCAAGTGTCTGTGAATGGCTCAGTACTGAACAAATTTCTTTTAATTTTTGCTCATATTGGAATTATCTGTCCTTTACTAAAATAGCTTTTAGACCTGTGCCACAAGCTGAAAGACCAGAAAACAATCCTAGACCTCAGCCTTGTTATTGTAATACAATGTTTTTTAGGCTTCCGAGCTTTTAGTTTTTTTAGTGACCTGCAACTTTTTTGCACATTTGAAAATAGTTGTTGTCTATTCAGTGCTGCTAGATATTTCAGTATAATGGAAATACAGAGTCCAGAAAATCTGAGTCCCATCTCAGTTAGTGTGAGCCTGTCTGCACCAGTGGCCATCCCAATGTGACTGATGGAAATCTTCTTGGGAATCCCTTCGTGGACTTTCTCATTCATTATTCAACTAAAAAGGGAATCAGAGCTTGTTCTGACCTTTCCTGAGGAGCCTTTCCTATTGGTAATAACAACTTCTCTTTCTTTCTGCTAGTCATCCCAAACTGATGGATTTTTTTCATCATCTGCCAGTGAAAAGAGAATGAATTCCTCTCAATGAGTCCCATTGTCTAGGATAATCTGAAGACACAGGACAGACTTGAGGCATCCCAAAATCTGTTTCCACGTCCTATCCCAAACGTTTCTCAAGGGAAAGCCTTCAAAGGCTGGAAAACTACTTTCCCCTGCCATAGCATCAGTGTGCAGAAAAGGTCCTGAAACTCCATAAGGCTGCAGTTCTCATCCATCTCTGCTGTATCAAGATAGCCCAGCTCATCAAACGCCTGAGGCTTCCAACTGTACCAGTGCCAGGGGTTCAGCTGCTGGACCTCGTGGGGGCCAGAGGATGAGCAAGCCCTGGCAGCTGGCTGTGTGGAGAGCCAAACTTCATTCCTTCTCCACCAGGAGAGTCAGGCTGCATCCCTCCAAATGCCGCTGTGCTCACACATTCACACTGTGTCTCACGCTCACCCACTCGCTCCTCAGTGCATTAACACTGACATTCCTCTTGGAAACAATGTGTTCTCCAGAAGCTCATGACTGTGATGTGTGGCTGTTTACAAATACCAGCATGCTGAATGCTTTTCTTGCATTGCAAAGGAACATTTCCTAACCCCGCAATGGGATACTCCACTTTATCTATCAGCTGGATGTTTTGTCTGGGTGGATTTTGCAGTGGCTCCAAAAGTTTCTTACAAAGCGCCACAAAACTCCTGCTATTGCAATTCCACCTGAGTGCTAAATTGGGAAAAAAACTGTTACCCTTGCCCCAAGTATGAAGAGAGCCCCAGGCATTAGTGGAAGTTGACTCCAGATGGATCCAGGCTACTTAAGGAAGATTTCCTTCAGTGTCACCTTGTTAGCAGTGACTGGGGACACAGGCATATTCGAGGTTTCCAAAGACACGAAAGATTTTAATACAGTGTTGTGTGGACCTGGACAGGACGGAATCAATGACAGTTGGTGCAGCCTTATCTCCTCTTTCATTCCCACTGCAGCTTTCTGTAGCATCATGTCAGAGGTGTTCACCATAGAAGCTGGCTGTGGGTCCACGACAGCTGATAAATATGACACACGCACTGATTGCAGCTAGATTTTTCCAGAGAAATGGAAATAGATTTGTAAGTTATTTTTCTTCTTCCGAGCATTTATGCTCATTTCCTTAGGTTTTAAGTGTATGCTGTCTTAATTGTAACTAGCAGAAGTGGGGAATTAGGGAAAAAAGTAAGATGCAGTGTTTTCTGTTTCCAGTGCATTGCTCTACCCACAAACAGTATATTTTAGCAAGTCTTGAAAAATATTTTCCATTTTCTCCTAGGAGTTCCCACCACTTTTTAAAAGGAATACAAACAAATTAAGAAACCCCAGGCTACACTGCAAAAACATTCTTCGTATAAAATGGTTTATAAAAAGAAATGGTATGAAAATACGAGTTGGAGGGGAGAAGAAAAGAAAGATAAGTAAACAGAAGTGTTGAAAAACTAGAAAATATTAAACAGAAGGACAATTTTAGCAAGTGAATGTACAAAGCATGAAAGATCTGGTTGCTAGGACTTTTTGGAAGGAAGATACTTGTTCATACAATACCTCAGGTGGCGACTCACCTACTCCCTCACCTCCCTATTCATGTGAATAGCTTAGAAAACCCACAAAGGAAAGCAAATTCAGGAGTCAGAGACTCTGCAGCACAGAAGCCTTTTCCACTGCTGACCTAACCTATAAATCTGGGAATTGTTAGTATAATGTTCTAGATAGCTAATCCTAACTCCTGTGGTTTGGAGAACCAGGGGAATTAAGTGTACTGCTTTCATGAAGAGTTTATGTGCTTCAGCCTGTGCATGTGAAGATTATTTATAGAGTTAAGTCCAAGAAAGCTGTTTAGTCTGGGAGAAGATGGAAACCAATGGGCAACAAAGCAGTGATCGAGACATGATACCTGGGGTAAACAACTTCAAGGAAGTTAAAATAACAATAATTCAATAATCAGTTGGGAAAATGCTGTTTTCCAGGCCCCAGGCAGTTCCACAGCTGGCTTGCCAAGTCTGGGAGCTGGAGATCAAAAAGAATATGAATCTTAGAAGGACTGTGTTGGAACAAGAAAGGGAGGCGTCAGCTGTGAGCAGCTGCCAGGGGATGAGGGGAAGAGTCTGAAAAAGGAAGGGATGCAGCTGGCCATAAAGATGCAGATAACTGAAGAGACTGGGAAAATGTGGGCTGAAACCTCACTCCTGCACAGGACTTATCTCAGCAGCAGGTGGAATTAAGTCCTAGCATACCTGGGCACACAGTAACTAGAAATACCTGATTAGCACAAGGATTTGCACTGATAA
This sequence comes from Cnemophilus loriae, assembly GCA_013397755.1. NCBI lineage: Eukaryota > Metazoa > Chordata > Aves > Passeriformes > Corvidae > Cnemophilus > Cnemophilus loriae. Next base: position 2,151,217 of record VZTF01003765.1, on the reverse strand, counting down.
CCAGAGGTTTGATGGAGTTTCATTTTCAGTGGAAAACGGCAAAGTAAAACTGGACTTTGTAGTTGAAATTCCCTTGTAGCTTGGAATTCACCCTTTTTTTGCTAATATTTCCTGAAGTTAGCGAGACTGTTCTTGGCAGACAGTGGACAAATTTCTTGTCAACTCTACTGAAAGGGATCTGTAGAGTGCTTATATCTTTGTTCATCAAGTAATGTTCACCAAACACCACGTGTTGGCTGGTGTTTGTACCCATTACTGGAAAAACAAAAATCTTCAGGACATGCTTAAATTAAGCAAGTAAAATAGTACATTTCATTGAAACTGTCTAGGAAGTGAGTGCCTTTAAGTTGAATTTCTCCAGATAATACATTTTGTTTGCACATGGTTGTGACATACTTTGCTCTCCCCTCCCTTTTTCATCTTTTTCCTTCTTTCCTTCCTCTAACACTGCTCCTATGCCATACAGGCCAAGACAGGCCACACTCAGCCCTTTGGTAAATTGTGATCATCCACATGCAGCACTTCCCTGCAGTCAATGTCACATCTCCAAATTCTTCTCCTGGCAATTGTATTCAGAAACAATCAGGTTTTCTACTGAAAACAAAAGCTTGTTGAGACAACAGCATGTAAGTACAAGCACTATCTGTGTGGGATGAGAGTTTATGTTTGGAATGACTCTTTTATCTTTGAAGACTTGAAAACCTTAATAAATATTTTGGAAGCTGTTTCCCTGACTGGGGTTTGTTTGGGATTTTTTTGAAATCCCATCGTGCCTGCCTCCCACCCCATCCTACAGATTTGTGTTGTCTGTCTGCTATGGCTTGTCAGCCAAGCTTCAGGCTCCATGGACTGTCATTATCTTCATGTTTCAATGAGCTGGCCACTACATGCTACAAAAATATTTGCTATAAAACAATAATAACAGCTCATCCAAGTGGTATTCACTTAAGTATTGAGTTATTGCTTTTGAATTTGGAATTTCTTGTTCAGATCTTCAGGAAAATATTACGTTTTCGGAGAGGAAATTCCTCTGCAGTAAACAGCCATAGCCAACAGCAGAACAGGGGTACTAGATAGTGACTTCTACGTTATGCTGCTAAACTGTGTCAAATGATCAGCATTTTATATGGAATATTTGATGAATATTGGAATAAACATATTTTTATGGGTGCTTAAAATTCTGCCAGTGGACCTTACCAATAGCCCAGTTTGCTGTGCAGTTGCCTACAGGCCCTTATGGTGTAGCTGAGTCCATTCCCTCTCTCTCCTCCATGAAGTGGACGTTGTGTTAGAGCCAAACATCTGCCCCAGTTTGTGCCAGTGTGGTCTCCATGTCTAGGTCCACCCACGGATTAACGTCAGCACGGAATTTTGATGGCTGCAGGAGCTTGGGTTTTTCCATCTCTGTAGAGAACTAGCCTAATGTTTCCACTGAAAATAAAACTATGCAGCTCGTGCAGCTGGGGATTATGAAGTCTATAAGAAATCCCGTGCCACTGAGTTTTCAGAGCGATGCATTATCCTTGTTCATCTGCCTCCTCAAAATTAACATCCACCTGAGCAACTCTCTGCATCTTGGCTAAGGCCCAAGCATGTTCTCAGCCCAAGGAAGGGAAAAGGAAGGCTCAAAGACAGCTCCCCAGAAACTGCCATCACAGTGGAGGTATTGACAGCCTCCTGAAACCCACGGGAAGGCCAGGTCTTAAACCATCACAGATTTACAGCTTTGATTTGTTACTCAACAGGATCCTCGCTGGAAGAAACGCGGACTTGGAAAAAGTGAGTCTTGAAGCGTGGCTGAAAAAAAGAGATGGTGTTAATGGCTGTGGATCTGCACAGTACCCAGAGAGAGCCTTCTCTGACACCTGTGTGTCCAGTGAGTAGGGGTAGGGCTGTGGAGCCACCCGGGACTTTGGTACTTTAACACTCAAATGCCCTGAAGCAGCCATGAGGCCCAGTGACCTCTGCCCACGAGGACAGGCATTTGTGCAGGGGCTGCAAACGTGGGAATGTCCTCTGCAGCACCAGTGGATGTCGGTTCAGGGCTGTGGGAACTGGGAGCAGCACATCTGGTTTCAGGGCAGCTCATTGTGTTCTATCAGTAGCGATTTTCAGGATTTCTGCTGCAATTTTGCTTTGGCTCCAGCTCTTGACCCTTTCCCATGAATTCTCTTGGTTCTTTTCTACTCTTATTCTGCATAACAGGACCAAGCATTGTGTTTTGTTTTCAAATGTAATGAACTGTTCAAACTCATCACCTTCTTCCTTGGGAAAAAAGGGATTCCAAATAAATAATGAAACATTCTTAATCATCCAAAATGTTCAGCATCTCTGACTGATGTCACTTGGAGTCTTTCCATTGACACTGGTGTCATTTATAGCTGGATAAAGGACAGGAATTTGTGCACAATGCTTAAATATACATTTTTTAAAAAATCTGTGCCTTGTTGAAAGTGACGTAGAACATAGGAGACAGAGATAAAGGTTAAATAATTATCTGAATAGATAAATTAATGGTAGTATGCTTAAATAGGTAGGATGAGTTATCAGTAACTTCAAAACAGCATGCTGAAGATATTTAAGGCTCTCAATCCACTCACAAATTTAATTTTAGATTTTGACAAGATGAACAATATATTGCCCAGGAGACAGCACGTGATCAGGACGGTCTACTTTTACGTTTCTTTGCCTCACTAAACCTAGCACCTTGATATGTATGAAACAAAAATGTCTTCATTTTGATCTCTAATTTTACTGCAGGACAGAGGGAAGGCTGTCCTATGGAAGGCTGCTCCAATGAAATTCTAAAATATCTTTGCACGCTGTTATCTAATACTACTCACACTCCCTGAATATCAAGGTAAAATTGTATTTGCTCTGTCTCCTGACAGTCATTCTCAAAGAAGATACTCACAGAAAGCATCTGCTTTTATCCACTTACACGATTTTGACAATTTGGCTCCCTGTTTTATCCCCAAATTGTTCTAACATGATCCACAGGATAGAAACAAGGTGTCTCTGCATCTGTCCCTGCCTTTTCTTCTCCCAGCACATATTTCAGTAATCTTGTGCGATGAGTAAATAAATCCAACAACATATATTATTACTTCTTGCTGTTCTGTGTCTGCTATCCAACATTAATTCATTACTTCATAACCCACTGAGTTTATTAGGGGATTTTTAGGAGGCATTTCTGGAAATGCTGGTCAGATGTAATTCCACTGGACTGAAAAACATATTTTTTGACTTTGTGCAGTTGTGTGTCAAAGCCAAATTCACATTTGGGTAGACATTATTTCTTTCTTTTTCCAGATAAGACAGTGATACAACAAAACCACTGTCTCTGCATTCCTCATATTTAGGGATCACTGGTTCAGCAAGTTCTTGCTAACAGGCTGTTATTTGTCTCTAAGAAGCATATGAGAGCTGACATAACCAATGCCAGAATTTACTTTTGTGGATCCCAAACTCTTTTTCATTACAAATATGAATTAGTGATCAGTCAGAAATCTTTGCACTGGGACCGTATTTACCTTTGCATCTTAGTTGTTTTATTTGCCTTGTATTCATCCTTTGTACCTAGGGTACAAAAATGGATGTAATACTATCTTTGGGTAATTTGGTTTTCTCAGAACTCCTGGAGGTCCAAAGGAACTGATCCTGCAGGCCCCCTTGTTCACATCAGAGAGGGACTCGGGGTCTGTCCAGTGCTTCTATGAACTCCATTTCCGTCCTGCTGCAGCCCACAGGTGAGTGTGAACTTTGGGAGAGCCACACCCCAGCCTCAATGGTACAGTTGGGCATTTAATCCTTACATTTTCTTTTTAATGAAAGCATTTCATGGCATTGGATCCTGCAAACACTTGTGCTAATCTGCTTTAAAACTGGTCTATGAAGTCTTCTTAGTTAACCCTTTAAAATGACAAATCTAAGCAATTTTCTGGGACCTGATTATTCTACTTAAGCATTTACACCTTGTGTTCAGAGTAATCCCTCCATTCCAGTGCTCAGCTGATGGACTAACAAACAGTCCAGCCTGCACAATGAAAGCAGTATCTGGGCATTCATTTACATCTGTATGACACTTGTATAATTTAAATAACCTCCCATGACCCTTGTGTGAATGCTAGTGTTCATGTAATTACCAACAAAAATGATCTTGCCCATAAACTGAGTGAACTGTGTATAAATCCTTGATGTCAGGGATAGCGATTCTGAAATGTAAGCTATATATAGAAGGAATATAACATGCAGAAGAAATTACTCTTGCCAGAAAAAAGATTGATTCACTGAGTTCTATTTAGCTTTTAATTTATAACAAACTTGCCTAATCGCAGTTTCTTTAGCTTCTGCTAAAATATTAAATAACATTATATCAAATACATCCCCTGTGACATTAAAGGGAATGGAAAGCTTAGGCACACATTAATTGCATTCCAAAATGTGGCATAGGCCTTAATAAACCTGATTTAAAGAACCTAAGAACAATGACATTTATGCTTTAATTAGAGCAAATGAAAGCTGTGCTGCACACTTTTACACAAATAATTTTTCTTGTGGGACTCGGCCTTTCTGGCAAGGTGCACATTTCCCTGCAGTGTGCCACGTGTCAGTCTTCTTCCAGAGGCAAAACTTGCTTCCTGGAGATGGACACAGCAATAATAAGCATTCTGAGAACCAAGCAGACAGTATAGGCAGCCTTAAAGCAAGGCTTTCTCAAAACCAGATTGGACTATCCCAGGAAAATGAAGTAATTTATTTCCCTTTAAGGAGAACACATTAAAATGGCCAGATATGTACCAAACCCAACAATAACAGTTTAAGATGATAAATGTTATTTTAATGATCCCTATCACTCTGGTATTCTAATCACAGCACATACGTTCAAAATGGAAAACATCCAAATCTGCAAAGAAACATTTGACATGAGATTGAAAAAACATCCAAAATCAGATAGATTAATAGATCTAATTTACTTTAGAGGTATTCACAAACTGTTATAAAAAACAGATTGGTCATAAGACTGTAAGTTGTTACCATATGCATCTCACAGGTTCTGTGTTATGTTCCTTATGCTGGCAAACTGACTAATGAGTTCAAGACTGTTCCCCAGACAAGAACATGACAATTTGTGTGCTGTGCATTAGAGCACTTTGTGCTCTGCAGCAGAATGAAACATAAATTTTGCAGATTTAGATGTTCTTTCACAATCTGGTCTGGTAAAAAGGAAATTGTGCAGTAGCTTTAATATATATTTAAAACTGAGAATCTCACGGAATGCAGATGAATGATGTCATGCATATACTACTCTTGTATTTACTTTCATTTTACTTTTTTAATCTTTTACTGCTACAGCTACAATCTCAGCATCTCATTATTGTGCAGGTGTTCATATTGATAATTTCTGTAGACCCTTTGGCTGTTGTCTCAGGTATGTAAGTTGTTTTTCTGCAATTAGACAGTTTGGAGGCCCTCAGAACCATTGGACAAGCAGAGCAGCCAGGCAGACCTGTTGAAAAATACCAGAAATTTAATTGTTTAGTCTGAAATCTAATGGCACTAATTAAAAATGTCAATACTGTCAACAATTCAATAACACTATCAAATCCAAATACAGGCATTTGGAAATACAGCCAAAATATTATTTTCAAAAAGCTGATCATAAATAAAATTGCAGTTCCTTAGGGCACTGGAGCATCTCTAGGACTTTCTTTGGTATCAGTTTAGAACCCCTAACCTTTAGGTGAGGGGCTGGTGTGGCAACAATGCATTCAAGTCCAGAAAGCTGTTATGACTTGCTTCATTTAACAGGACAGAAGTATTTGACGCTGACTTTGGAAATTAATGATTTTGATAGGACTGAAATAAAATTTGTAAGTAAAAAATGCTTCCATCTTTTTGCAAAAACTTTTTTTTTGGGAGGGAAAAAAAAAAAAAAAGCAGCATGTTCCAAAGGAACACTTTGATGAAATTGCAGATTCTGGTAAGAGCTGTTGCATTGAAGAAATGTCATCAACCTCTATCTTGGGGCTCATTCAGGCAATTCAATGAATACAAAAGCTAACACTTGTAATCAAGAAGGACTAGTGATACATTTTTTAAAGGGAAATTAATTTTGGAAAACACTAGAACTCTAACACTGTAGGATGTCCGTGGCATCATGCCAAGTGCTTGATATTAGCTGTTAATTGGCACTCGAATTCTCATTCTTTATGTGGGCATGTATGCCTGAAAAGTGATGAACCCAGGGCAGCTCTATGAAGGACTGGATGCTGAAGGAGTCCCTTAAAACCATTCCTATAAATGGTCACACCTCGCTAGCAAGAGGCACATGTCCAGCATCCAAATCCTGGTAGAATAGAAGCTCAGAGTTCATTAATCTTACACCATAACAGCCCCAAGCATTAGCAGAAAGCCCAGGTGGGTAGAGAACGCGTTCCTGTGCTCCTTGGGATGAAAACAGTGATGCTGATGAGCTATGCAATGGATGTCAGGTGATTTGGGAGCGCAGCTCCAACCCCACGTGATCCCGTGGTGAGGGAAAGACAGGAATTTTCTGAGTATTTCTGCTGCCTGGCAGTGAAGACAGGAATAAATGAACAGTTACTGATGAGTTCTTCTCTATTTAAATCCCGTGACATGACCCGCAGAATCACGCTTAATTTAAAAACACTGAATCACGCCTTTGAATTGTGGGTACCTAAAACTTTCATTTGACTGGCAGAGTTTTGTTTCTGAAGATACAATACAGAAAATCAGAAAATTTAAAGTTAATCTATAGATAAAAGCATGGGGTACATTTAGTGTGAGTGCCAGAAAAGTCACTGGTGTTTTAAGAAATTCTTTTTCTTCCCTGTTGCCTCTATGCTGTTGTAGCACAACTCAGCAGAGTCGGCTTTGCATGTGCAGCTCTGTGTTCCAAGTGATGCTTAGATGATTAGTAATAAAACATGACCTTGAATTCCATCACCCACAGACCAGTAATCACACAGCTTATTTCTATTTTGCTATTGCTTTGGGCAGGAGAAAATAGGAGGATTTGCCTTCTTTGTGAATACCTTAACAGCAGGGTTAATCAGATTCCATATGGTAGTAATAGAAGTTCATTCCTTTTTTTTAAAGTATTTGAAAAATGTCTGAGAACAGCACTTGGTATTAGTCATGGTAGTATGAAAACATTGTGTCAATATTTTTTCCATGGAAAATACTGCAAGAAAAGATGCATTTTGCACATTATGGTCTTCAGGACACATTCCTATTATTCAATCACCTGTGCTCAGGGGTAAGGTAGTGAGAGGTACAAAAATATCCCAAACACATACTGAAGATTGTGTTCATTGGGAATGAGAGAGAGTATTCAATCCTATTTTTAATGACTATCTTTCACTTCAGGACGAGATTCTCAAAGACCTGATTTGCTCAGGCCTTTTGAAGATCGTAAATTCAGTAAGGTGTTTGAGGGTAAACAGGAGGATGCAGAACATACCCAATCCACATTTTGGCATTGGAAAATGTCTAAGCTGTGTACATGTTTCTCATTCCCAGACCTTGACCGTTCCAGAGGTGACTCTAGCCACGTGCCTCTGTACCATTCAGCAGCTTTCGGGCAGTCAGATAATGACTGGGAAGTCCTCTGTGGAAATAATCTGTTTCAGGCAACAGGAGCAGCAGAAGGAAACATTAGGCTGATGCTGAGCATGATTAAAGGCAAATTTAGACAAGGACCAGTGCCATTCCAGCTGGAAGCACTGGGGGAAGTACGTTCCTGTGATCCCATATTATTGCTTATGCCCTGACTAACCACATTTCACAGCTCCCTCCTGCACTTGCTCAGTGCTCTGCTCTGTCTCCATCGTGCACAGTCACTGCCACGGACTCTGCCCATGCAATTGTAGCATGGGGGTAAACGTGTGGCCCTGTCTAGACAGAGCTCAGAGCCTCAACATCCTCCCTCCTAGGGGCTGGGAATTAGCATAATCCCTGTGGTCCTCTGCAGCTCCAATGCACCAAGGGCATTTCTGGAAAATCCCATTCTCTGATTTTGCCTTCCATCACCGTTCAATACTCTAATTGATAGATGGTAACTTTGAGGTGAAGCACAACGTGCTTAGAATGGGAAATCCCTGACAAAACCTGTAAACATCACATTACAAAAGGGTAGCTCAGGCTCTGAGGAATCAGTGCCCCAACCACCATTCTTCTGGTCTTTTTGGCTTTGTCTTTCTGCCTCACACGACTGGGCAGAATAAAACACATCATGAAAGAGGCAGTATGAAAAAAACAGTGTCCTGCTTACCCCCTACCAACAAAGCTTTAAAGCTATGATGTCCTTTCCAACTTAGCTGTGAGCATGCAGCCTGCAGTGAAATCCATGTGCACTCAGGGAAAAACGTTGCTCTGGAGTGGCAGTAAGTGGCTCTCCAAGAAGTGTGAATTGTCCCACGAGCCAAACAGGAGAAGCCCAACATAACATCCCAGCCCTCATCACATTGCATTTTGCAATATGGAGACAATTGTGAAACAGCTAACTACTTTTTATTCTTGTTTTCTTGGAAGCTGATTTTCCAGCTTCCAAACACCCAGAATTCATTTGCCTAATATTGTCTGGGAGCCTTATCCTCAAAACTCTGTGGCTGTGAACACTTTGAAGTTGTGAATTCAGATGAGATGAACACAGTAAAAATGCATTTCAACCTCTGCATACCCAGGATATTTAGTGACAAATCTTTTCACTATTTTGTCCAGTTCAAAGCACACACCGCAGGCATTGCTATTCCATAGTCTTTTCTTTATAAGCATCCATCTCAGTTGCCTTACAGTGCTATTTGCACTGTACCACTACTTCCTACCCCAAAAGATGCAGCTACCAAACAGGAATCTGTGTGCCAACTCTGTCACTCCACTGTTTAAAATCCTGACACTCAGCCTCCTGTTTGAGGGAAATCAATACATGATCCGGCCTGGATGGATAGAAATTAATCGATGTGACATTTTACAATAAACTCAGAGCACTGGGCTAATGCTCAGAGTGGATTTATTTTGCAAATGAAACCTCCTACTGCATGAATTCTTGTAGTTGCAGTTTGCTGGAAGCTGCAAGAGTACAGCAGAGGGAAGTATAGCTCAGTATTTGCCTTGCCTCTGCCTTCTTTCCTCAGTTGTTGCAGAGTTAGTGGACATTGTCAGAAACAAAATCCTCAGCCAGCTGGATCTTCAGTCTGATTAGTTTTTATATGTTGGCAACCGTTTTTAATATAAGTATACAGTGATACAGTCTTATTTTTATATATTAGTAGATATGGTAAAAGAATTTTATTATATTCAAGGTGATCTGGAAGAAGAAATAAGAAAGAAAAATTATCTATGGCTATATATCCATCTATTCAAAATGGTTGTTCCTTCTTGTTAATGCAAATGCAAGAACCATAAAGCATATGGTAAGGGATGTTCCATCACTTTTAAAGCACAGTTTAGCTAATGTAGAAATGAATTATGCTGCATTCCATAATTCAGGGATTAGATTTTTGAACATAATTAAGCATGTACTGCCTGGTCTTTGAGACACAGGTACATGTGTTCAGTTTGTCTGTTTCAGAAATAAAATCAAGTAGTGAGCTACCAAAACTATTCAGTGCAAGCTCTTTAAATAAAAGGGTCTGCTGAAAATTTGCATAATATCTTACTTGTGAAATATAAAAACTGTCATAAATCATAATTCAATTTATAAGACAATTAAATGCATGTGTTTCTGTTCTCTTTTATGGTTCTTAGAAATCATTATCTTGTGTAGTTGGAGAAAGAGGGGCAAAAAAAGGCAGAGAATTAGAATAAAATTAGCATTAGAACAGAGGGCAAATACCAGACAGTCACTTCCTTCATATATTTGTTTTTTCTAGCTGTCCTGAGCTCAACTGAAATAGCACAGCATGCTCGACATTCCTCAGAATTTCTTATTTTCCTTAGGACAGAGGTTGCTTTCTGCGTCTCATGGGACTCAGATGGTTTTGCTGCAATTAACTGTGAGAGATTTTCTGCCATTTTAGTCTCTTTGCAGCTTATGATACTCAGTAAATCTTTGATGAAGTAAAGAAAACCCTGTAAAGAGGATAGAATGTTGTTTATAAAACTTTACCTAAACACTCTTCATAAATTCTCATTTCTAACACGGCAAAGGCGTTCCTTAAGTTAGCAGCAGTATTTTTCTAATGTACCATGTTCTTAAAGTATATTTTTCAAACTGCATTGCCATAAATGTAAACGTGTCCTGGTGCTACCACTGGTTTTATTGTATGTCAGAACATATCAATCTTTTGTTGGTTACAAATAGGTCAAGTCTAGAAATATTCTAAAACTAGAAATCACGAACCAAGAAATGAAATACTTTTTTCAAGATGTGTAGTGTGGATGTCGCATTACTGGAATCTTTATATTTTACTGCATTCATAGACTTTGCAATAGAGCAGATGGGGCAGCAGGAATCTGGGCAAACGGCAGTTTGGTCCCACACCGAGCAGTGAGAGAAAAAGGCCTCTTTCCCTGCAAAAGAACAGCTCTGGTTTTACTGCTCATTTTTACTAAACTGACTGATCCTGTACTCCAGCCAGTATTATAGCACTAGTGAGTAGGGTGATGTCACACAGTGGCAAATTTGTTAAAGAAAAAGCCGTCACCTTATTGGAGCTACTAGTGATGTACGTGTTTGTTTCTGCAGAATTTAGTTTCTTATTTCCGAAGGTCAAAAGAGATAAAGATATTCAGGACTCTCTACTGATGTGGAACTCCATTTCTGTGTCTCCAGTCCAACAGGTGTCACTCACGTCGTGCTTTAAATCATTATATCCTGATTAAAATATACCAGCAATACATCCCTTCAGAAGAAAAAGCTTTTAGTTCAACATGAGATATATGGCATTTGGGGATAAAAGGCTTGACTTGCATTGTTCTGATCTCAGTTGCTGATTCAGTGCTGTTTCTGGCATATATCTTTTTGCTCATGCTCTGCGTTTACGTAAGTAGACCAGTATTGTTTATAACATTTTGGTTTTTTACCCGTTTGCTTTACAGAATGGTTTCAGGGATATAATCAGGTATGCAGTGTGAAAAGTGTATTCCCAGATGCTTTGTGGTCAGTTCTGCCTGAGGTAACCACCAACAGCCTCTATCAGCTTAATGATGTCTACTGTTGGCAGTGCTTCTGCCAGAGAGTGAGGTTAATGTCAGGAAATAAAATAAAATCTGCTTAGTAAACAGTGCAAAGAAAACAGGTTATGTGTTAATGTGCCTGCACCAGCCATTCCTCTCTGAGGCTTTATTCTCAAGTTCAGTTGTTCAAATTTTGGCTGTTCATACATGGTTAAATTTATACAAACTTTGAAGAAGCTCGAAATGATAGAGCTGAAGTTAAGAGATAAAAGATGTCTGTCGGGTGTTAGGCTTCTAGTCCATACTTCCTCTAGCATAGGAACACTTCTCCGATCTCAGTTACACGTCTTAGGTAAGAGACGCCTGCCACACACATTTCACCTTTAGAAGGGTTTCTCTAATACTCAATGTCATTTTCCCTAAAGGAAAACCTCTGCAAAATTTAACAGCAATAGCTGTAGAGAACATCATAGAAATTACATTTCTATACCTGCAGGACTGAATAGAGATTAATATAACTTACACATTCCTAGCAAGGGGTTTTATTGCATTTTATAGGAAGAATACAATTTTCTCTTAAATTATATGGGATAGTTTAAAGAACAAGGTTGTAATTTCCTGAACAAACGCTTTTAAGACCTTCCTATGATAGTCCATGTTTTAAATTTCATCATTTTCTCTATAGCTTATTTAGGCAAGTGTGGCCACCCATACGTGACGAAACAAATTAAAAAGGGCACATAATGTTCCAGTTTCAAGTACTTGGATGGATGGGGTTGCTTCATATACATATATCATACTCTTCCAAACTATCAAAGACCTTTGGATGAATTGGGTGCAATATATTAACTCAATTACAATGGAAACACAGATCAAGGAATGTAGCTTGGAGGTCTTCTTAAAGTATGAGACTTCATTAAAATGTCACTGGTTTTGATTATATTGGATTAAAGTGTCTGAAATTTCGCTTAACTTCTTCACATCCCCAAAAAAATTCTACCGGGTAACTAAGTTCAAGGTTGCAGACCTTGTTTTTCAGTGTTGTTAATAAAGTGGATTTTTCATAAATTGGTAAAAAAAACCAAAGATCTTTTTTATCCATTTTTGACACTGAATATATAATCTCATTTGCTTCAATTTATTTCCTTTTTTTTGGTGATTTTTGTTTCTGGCTTTTACTCATTCACATCTATCTTGGAAAGACTTCAGTTTTTCAAAGGAAGTAATAATAAAACCCCCCCTACTTTTCCTCTATTTGAAAGAAATAAAATAATTTAGAAATTACTAGTTTATGTCATGTGATGAACACATAGAAAGGTACAAAGTCCAGTTTTTTCCAGCTGGCAGAGCAGTGCCGAGCTTTCCAAGGAAAGGTGTTAATAGGGAGCACCTTCAGTGTGCTGCAGTGCTCAACTGATCTATTTCTGCCTCTCCAGCCAAGACACAGAATATCCATGTATGCTGAGCACTGCTATCAGTGTAATAGCCCTCTAAATTGGAAACAATCATTGTAAAGATACCTAACAGACATTCTCTGGTACGTAATAACAAGACTAAGATAAAAAATCACTTTTCTTAATTCGTTTACTTTCCTGTTGCTACACAAGATGTCAACACTTGTTTGTGATTTTATTAAAATGGTGATGCACCCCTGTTGTGACTCAGGAACAGCGGAAAGTTTACATATTGCTATCTTGCATATCCATCATATTTTGTGCTTGGTATTGATACAGCCCTGCTTAATCTCTCTGCAAGTGCCAGGGTAGAGTGCAGCTCTGTCCCCGCTTCTGTTGCAAGGAGCCCCATTCAACAGGATTTAGGCTCTCAAGGTACATAGCTCAGCACGAACTTAACAAAACATGAATTCATTCAGTAATTAAATTGATTTCCTGCTTTACTGTGTATGTGTTCCTTAAATTACAGTGAAAGTAAAACACGGAGTGTGCATTTTCACTGTAACTAGAACACAATTTCAAGAGCAGCGATGGCTTCTCTCTCCAGTTATGGAGAGTGTTATGGATCTCCCCACAGATCTGGAAAGGCTCAGGACGAGATAGCAAGGAAGTAGTGTATTACAGATAAACACAGAATAATTCCATTCATTTATGGATTGTTTCGGGGACTCCGAAAGACTCCGCTAATACTGGCTATTAAGATAGAGAAGATGGGGAGGAGAGAAAATCAGTTCATTTCTCAATCTATTTAAGTGAACTAAGAATTGCGTGTGAAACTGAACAGAGTGAGTCAACAAAGCTCACACCAAACAAAAAAGAAAAGCAGCTTTATTTTGCATAATTGTGTCTGAATCACAGAAGATTTGACAGAACCTGTTCCATTCTAAGCCCCAAGGTCTTATTTAGGCAGAACACAATATCAAATACCATGTAATGTGTTCTTTTTGGGCTAATCTAACATCTCACGGAATATCACGCAAGGGGACAGCACAAGCAGTTGAGTGGTTTTGTTGGTTTATATTCAGTCTTTGTAGGACTTATTCCATCTGTCTGTTGAAAGCTGTGATAGTGCACTGTCAGATCTCTCAGGTTTTTTTGGTGTGGCTTCCTTATCTCTAAAATAGGAACGAAATAAGAAATATTAGTGCTTTTCTGGTAAGAGAGAGATAAGGTTTAACCTCTGAACACTTGTAAAGGTCTTCAGAGGACACTTCAGAAGTGCCTAATGCTATAAATTCTGGTTTTCTAAGGTATTTTACTATCATTATAGTATTAGGAGTTTGACCTTTTAACCTTTATGCACGTATGTAACCTGACATAGTGGAGGCTCATGGAAAAGCTTTCATGGCCAGCATTGCCTGTGCAGTCTGAACACCAGACTTCACGGAAACCTAAAGGAATTGAGCTATGACTCTGCAGCAGGGTAAGTCACTCCAAATTTTGCCTTCCTCATAAAAGGTAAGGGTCTAGAAAAACTGTGACCAAGATTCCCTCAAATCACAATATTTTATCTGAACAGAAAAAAGTTGCATTTACAAAATTGCTGATATTAACAGTCTAGTTATTAGCAGGGTAAATGCCTTGAGATAAGAATTAAGACTGCCTGCTGAGCACCCAAAACTCTACAGCATCAGCAGGCACTAAAGCAGTAAGATGCTTAGAAAAACAGCTCCGCTCTGATAGGGAAAAGCACAATAAATCAAAGATAAAGTAAACTTTCTAGATAACCAGCAGCGTTTAGTGCCGTTCTGATTAAACTCCTCTACAGGAAATGAGTAAACACAGCCTCCATGCTTTCCCCATCTTTCTGCCAATTTACATCTTAATGGATAAACTGGTTCAGGTTACTCATTTAGCAAAGCAAGGCATTGATTTGTAACTTTTCATTTTGACTGCTCCCATCAACTTCTGCAGGGCTGTTCAGGGCAACTGAGCACAGCTATGGGCAGGCATTTAAAGATTAACAGGCCCTTGTGGCATTCCAGGGGGATGACAAAGCCATCAAAATTCTTTTTTTTTTTTCCCCAGTATTTCACACACATTACACATGACTGCTGCAGTTATTATACCAGTGGCTTTTCAGAAATCTCGCAGTTTAATTCTGGGATACTAAGAGTTTTTCCCCTTGAAGACTTGAGTTATGAGATTATGAGAAAAACCTCCAATTTCATTGAAAGTGTATTTTCCATCCTTGTGTTTGTAATGCAAAGCCTGAGCTGAGTTACAAAGGATCAGTTGCTCAGTTGCACTACTTAGTGTGAGAGCAAGCTCAGTGTGAGGCAAACTAAGGTTTTTAGAGGAATATACCACTCATATACTCCACCTGGAGTGGCACAGAATGTCTGAACTCCTGGATACTTTTGTACACTTGATGAGTGTGAACTCCTGGGGCTCCGTCCCCCTTGCACCTTCCAGAGGACCTTGTCACCTCAGGGGAGAAGGGATGTCATTGTCTGGGGACAACACAGATGGCAGTAACATTGTTCTACAGCTCCTCTTTGGCATCCACTCAGTTTTGGGTGCTGGTGACCTGCACCTCAATTTTCCCCTTCAGTTTAGGAGGTCATGGACAGCACCCCAACTTTCCCCCTCAATTTAGGGGGTGATTGACAGCACCCCAACCTTTCCTCTCAGCTTTGGAGGTGATGGACAGCATCTCAACCTCCCCCCTCAATTTATGGGTGATAGAGAGCACCCCAACCTTCCCCCTCAGTGCCAGAGGTCATGGACAGCACCCCAACCTTCTCCTTCAATTTAAGGGTGAATACAGAGCACCCCAACCTTCCCCCTCAGAGGTCATGGACAGCACCCCAACCTTCTCCTTCAATTTAAGGGTGAATACAGAGCACCCCAACCCTCCCCCTCAGTGCCGGAGGTCACGGGCAGCACCCCACTCCCCCTGCTGGTTTTGGGGGCGTTGGGCCGCACCCGCCCAGGGCCCCGCGCCCCCACC
>VZTF01003765.1:2060023-2135343 GCA_013397755.1 Cnemophilus loriae | reverse complement strand
CGGGGCGGTCCCGCCGCTCCTCCCGCCGCCCCCGCGGGGCCCCGGGCCGGGCAGAGCCGGGAGCCCGTGGGGGTTCCTCGGGACACGCCGCCCCTGTCGCCCCGGCTGCCGGCGCTCGGTGCAGCCCTGCAGAAACGAACAGTTGTGCATAAGCATTCGCGGGCATAGGGCAGCAGAGCAGCGGGGACGGGCAGTGCGGCACCGTGCAGACCCGTGCCTGCCCTGGGGATGAGTAGGAGCACCGGCTTTCCCTGCCTCTGCGTTTGTCAGCTTTATTGTCGTCTCTTGAAGCCAAAACAGGGTGCTGAAACTGACCAAGGGCACCTCGGCATGTGCCCTGTGTTTGTTTTCTTTCCAAAAGACGTAGTAAATATTTGCTGTTAGTACTAGAGTTATTGACAAAGGAAACTTACGAACATTTTCCCATTGAATTTTTCGTGAGGGAAGGCATTCCCCGACGTTTTGTTACGTGTCAGTGAGATGCAACATCTATTCTGTTCAGTGCTTGATGGAAAGAAGTGAGTTTGGATGAAAGGACAGAGTAGTATTTTGGAGATGTACTTGGGTCGACTTGGTGTGGATCAACAAGTATCTGACAGTAAAAATAAGTGGGGCAACGGATCTTGCACTGGGCTCAGTCTTAAGGAAGAATATTGCTATTAAAGGTCAATTCCAGTTTTACTTGTTTTAATATGTGCTTGCGTTGTGTCATTTTTTGTAGAGTCAGGTTGAGTTCTGACAATTAAAGGCTTCCCTGAGTAAATGCCAACTAATGTTTAAAGCTTGTTCATTAGATTAAATCTTGCTGTAGTTGGTAGTGTAGTTGTCATGCTGGAAGTAAATATTATGATATAAACAATGAATTTGGTTAAGTAAGCGCCAATACAGTAAGCAGAAACTGATATTTGTCAGATTAAGTTTTAATATCAGAATTCTACATTTTAAATGAAAATCAATATTTAATGGAAGGTTATGAAATTCATACCATTTAGCTTCCAGGATACCATGTTGTGCATGATAACAGAGAGTTTCACTGTGTGCACTCACAGCTACGATCAGTTTTGCAGACAGAGGAGGATACAAACAGCATTTTTTGGCTTGGATTTGGTTTACTATTCTCCCATCTGCTCTCCAAGCTACACAATGAAGGAACAGCCCTGTCCACTTAGAGGTCAGTGCTGAAACTGCTGAGTTATAGCAGAGCCCAGTGCCCCTTCTGCACCAACCTTTTCCACTCTTTGTACCCACCTGCCTGTGGCTGAAGCCACAAAATTTTTTGGTTGTAGGAGGTATGGCATGCACGGACTGCTCCTGCCCCTGAGTAGGGCTTCACCATTGTTCTGTGAGCATTTCGTGAATTGAGGGAATGTAATGGGAATATTGAGGAAACGTCAAAAAAAAAGGGAAAGAAGAGCCAAGTGTGTTGTCTGCGTGCATCTCTGTGCATGTGATATGGTTAAAGTTGACTTGCAGTGCGGTCCTCAAACTCTCTGAAGCGCAGATTGCGGGTCTGTGGGAAGGATGAGGAAATGTGTTGATTTCCTGAAGTGAACCAAGATCACCTTCTGCAAGGCTGAGGTTACAGAGCATCGTTCTGCTCCCATCTGGGCGGCTGGAGTGGATCTGAGCTGAAAAACAAACTCGCTGCCTCTTAATGATCCTCCCACATTTTCTGTGCGTGAGCGTTGTTGTCAGACGTCGGGGCGAACTCGAAGTGGGGAGCTGTGAGGAAAGGAGACCCTTGATCTGTGGGATAGTGCTGCCTTTGCTCTACCACGTACAGCAGAAGATAGAGCTGTGTGAAATACCTTGACTTGTACTGTGGCTTTTTAAAATCGTAATTTGTTGCTGTTCTTTTTTTTTAAGTAACTGCAAAGCAATGCATAGAAACAGTCAAAATCTGTAGTGAAATGATTTTAATCCTGTTGTTTTCTCTTGGGGACGGATCCTCAGCTGGAGTAACATGAAAGTAGCCCTATTAGTATTGGTGAAGCTGTGCCACCTTGTGCCAGTTGACTTTCTGATCTGCAATGTTAGGGGAGCACAATAGAGAGATTAACTTGTTAAGCGTCTTTAATGATGATTAGAAATTACAATATGATTAAATTTTTATTAAGCAATTGTCTGGGGTTCTAATAACAGTTGGTAATTTAGGCAGGACATTAACTTGCAGCTACCACAATACAAATACATGTGGTTTTAGTCATATTCTAGATAGTGGAATGGGGATCAGCAGAGAGAGAAAAGCTGGGTGTTGTCTAACCATGTGAAGGTCTTTCAGTGTGGGATCACCTGCTACAGAACCGTGCGCTGCTCTGTGGCAGCGGCTTCTCTCTTATGTTCGATGCAGATTTATCTGTTTTCCCACTGATCTTTTTTTAATGGAGAGTTTCAGGTAGGGAAGTTCGTAGGAGTGGGAGCAGTTTGCGTCCTTTCCCATCTGAGGCTCACGGGAACTGCTGTGTCAGGGACCGAATTTGTGGTGGTGGTAAGGCCACTTCTATGGGCTCCCTGGGCTGCGTTAGGTGAACACTGATAGTTCTTTCTGGTGGAGGTGTTTGTGCATAGCTGCAGCTGGACATCACCCTGACGCAGCTGAGGGGCTGTGTGGGATAAGCTGCTTCCTCCTGCTGCACGCTCAGCCTTGGGAACGGCTCTGGTTAGGAGTACTTTGTTGGTTTCTCGTACTCTGGATGACGAACTGAAGTGCGAAACACAATGCAGGTGTGTGGGAAGCTCATCTGCATTGGCACAAAGCATCACAGTTAATTTATTTCCTCCTGAAGTAAGATTGGCATATTAAATGGGATTTAAGAACAAAAAAACTGTGGAGGTGTAACAAGCATTTTGTAAATTACTGCTTGCAGCAAAGTAACTTAGTGCCATGTCTGTTTTAAATGTATTATTTTTGGAATGCAAACTTTGTCCGTAACTGTTGCTACTTTGAGTGCAGATTTTACTTAACTTGAGCGCGATACATGAAGTGGCGAGTTTTGTGTTAGCCAGGGTGGGATGAAAACATAAAGCTCTTAACGAGTTCAGGAATTTTGTTTCCTGAGACATCACCTGGTTTTGGGTGATGAGTTCCAGTCCAGCTCAGTCTGATGAGTGAGCAGCAACTTTCTGCCATGGTCAGGTGATATGAAATGAACTGCTGGCATCCTTTCAGTTCTTCCCAGTGAGGTACCCCTAGATGAAAGTAGTACACAAAGATATATTGCCAAAATGCCAGAAACTCATAAGTCAAGTCGAGAGAAATCATGAGATTTTGGAGTTTATCGAGAGTTACTTTAGAGGGAAGAGCCCACAGGATGCATTTTTGGCTATGTTTTAAGATTTGATGAATCTTTAGGGTTGTATTTTGGTATTTAATTGAAAAAAACAAGTAACTGAGTTGTTCATGTAATCCCTAACGCTCCTTTTAGCATTTTCTTTTTAAGCAGAGAGCCCCAAATACAAAGGTATGGAGAACAACATGTCCTCAAAAGGGCATCTACTAGAAACGTGTAGAGAGAGATGCTGTGACACGAGAGAAAGGGGTTGCTGGGGCTTAGGACATTGCTGCTGCAACCACAGCAGCTCATGAGGGGTGCTTTCAGCCTATGGCTAATCTAAGATACAAAAAACTTGGCGTTTTTACTTGAAGAAAGATTATTAAATAAGGTCTCTTTACTTTCAGTTTGTAATGAGTTAACAGCAATTTTTCTGTCATATTCTTGAAGACTTGTAACTCAGCCCTGCAGCTGGGCTCTTGGTTTAGGGCAAGTGCGTTGAGTCCTGGGAGGTGGTTTTGGTTTTTATGTGTTTGTTTGACTTGGGAGTTAAGTGGAGATAAATCATTCTCCTATTTGAACTAGATATTCTGAGAACCAAATAATTTGTTACCCAGTCTTGCATTTGGGCTGAATTTACTAAGATATCAAGTGCTGTGGAAGAATTTTTTTGGTGTTGCCCAATTCATATTCCCAAAAGGAACTGGCTTTCTGAAGCTGAGAATCTGGCCATTCTTTTCTTTAGATTTCATACAGTTGTGAAATTGATGATTAAAAAAAAAAATCTACCTCAGTGTTTTAGATTTCAAAATCATTCAACTCAGAGTTGTGTTTTATTGCTGCTGTTCTGCCCTTCATTACAATACCAACTATCCAGTAAACTAAAAAATCAATTTAACAGCATCCTGGGGAGTAAATGGAGTGTTGTAGTGATGGAGGTTATAATGAGCTCTGATGTTTCTGGTATGCAAAAAAGCAGTCGTCATTCTAAGATAAAGTTAAAAGAAAAGGTTTCAAAATTAGAACACTCATTAGCTAATGGGAAGTTTACATTGCAGATATTTTTCTTCTTGTGTTTTCATAGCTCTTGTACTGCAGAATTGGCCCTTAATTCAGTCAAACTGTGGTACGAGATGCCAGTGCCTCTTGAATTGTTGTGTGATAATGTTTTGTCCTTCAGGACTGTATACTGAACAGTCACTGGCATTGAAGAAATGTCATTATTTTTATATTTCTAATATATAGGTATAGGGCATACAGAAGATTTCATCTCTTCTATCACAAAATAGTTATTTAAAATTTGCATATGTACCTTGTGGTTAGTTCCAGATATTTTTTTCAATAGAATAGTGTTTCCCCATGCCTCTAATAAAAATGCAAAACAAAAAAGATATTGCTGATTTCTGTAATACCATGTGGTGTTGCTGATATTTCTTAGCAGTAAGGAAAATTGCAATAGAGGTTAGGTAGAAAAGGAAAAAAATAGCCTTTTCAAAATAGTCAAGGCAAAATAACCCTGTTGATGTAGTGATTATTGTTATTAAGAGGACAGAAATGGGGCTGTCATTATGAAGATGTATTCAGAGATTATGCTTAAATGGTTGTGAAGATCAGATATGTGTGTCGTTCAGAGTAATTTTGGGGGGCTTACTGCTTCATAACTGACAAGCAAGAATGGAAAATGTGTTAATTCAGTGCTACCTGCAGAAATTACAATGTTATTAAAATTTGCAGTAGAAAAGAGAAAGAAGGGTCTTGAGTTTAAGAGATGGGAATTTAGATCGCGGCTCTTGTTGTAGATCTCTGGCAGATTTTCCATTCTATCTATAGCAAAGTGTCTTTGGCTGGCCAGCAGTATTTAGAGATGGATGAATCAGCTCAGGATGAGCTGTTCTGTCTCGCCAGCTCTGGGGAGAGCAGGGATGCTGCCCTGGGTGCAGAAGTGTGCACGTACCAACCCAGTCTGCTTCTCTGACTGTAGGAGTGTGCTCAAAAAGGTAATGTGGGAAAGAAATCTGCAAAGTCGGAGGTGCTCCTTCACCATTCTGCAACGTTTCATGCAAAACATTACATTTGCTGGACGACACAGGCAAAAAATGCGACATTCCAGAAATCGTGGGTGGGTGCTTGCTCTAGAAACCATTGGTACAGTTTACTTCTTGCTAACAGTGTTTTCTTTGTTCAGCTCTAAAGCATTTCCTGTCACCCCATCTGTATCAATCATTCTGTCAAGTGAGGAAAAGAAAAATTTTATGCGGCTGCATTTGTACACATGATTTACCTTCCGATTATAACCCAAGTAAGATAGATGCACATTGTTATTAAAGAAAAAACTTCAAAAAAAAATCATTCATCGTCTTCCGTTGTTTCAAATAAAAATCCGCATGAAAATTAATAGATTGAATAAACCCCCATGGACCATGCTCTTTCTGTCTGTTCCGGGAAGAACTAGTCCCAAAATGTTACAGGATTTTGGCAAGATCTGGCCTTTAATGTGAAGAAATTACGTGGTTTGAAAATGCAGGATGAAATAGAGAATGACAATTTTTTAGCAAGAGCTGATTCAGAGTTTATTTTGTATAGTCAGAATTTCAAATGGATCGCAGTCTTATTGTTTACGTGGATTAGTGACCATAGTCATGCGATGTGTAATGAATTAGAAGCTGTTTTCAAGATAGATGTCATTTCCTTTTTTTTTGTACCCAAAGCACGCTGATCTTCCTTGAGCAAAGCCATCTGCACAGGGAGAAAGAGAAATCCTTTCTTGTGGGTACTCTACATATTGATGAATGTTTCTAAACTTTCTGCTTCCTCTCTCTTTTTTGCCAGCGTTTGTTTCCATTCTGCTTATCTTTAGTGTTTCTGTCCTATGGTTTCAATCCTGCTTTTCACATTTAGGTGCCTCTACCTTTCTCACAACTCCAGTAACTACTGTATTTTCTCTGTGGAGCTGTGCTGAGCTTTGTATTGACTTCTCAGTTAGTGCTGTTGAAATGTAAATGAATCCTGGCATTGTGCTGGTGCTACTCCCAAGTCTTTCAACAGCTTATAAATTCAGATTCTGTTCTGTAGGGAGCATCTGAAGTCCCCCTTAGAGAAAAGTGGTACTTTTTCTGTTACGAGTAGCAACTGTGCTGCCTTCCCTGCAGCTCAGCAGGTACTGTGAGGTATAATCAGCTGGGTCAAATTGGGAGCCTCTAGTAGCTTGCATCTGCCCTGGATGTGTATGTGTTGCTGTTTTGTTCAAGGACAGCTCATAGGATTCATTTCAAATGCTCAGATCTGGGCTGCTGCAGGTTTTTCTCATCTAAATGTCAACTGCATGTGACAAGTAGAATAATATAAAATAATTGTAATTTTTTCTCTAATCAAGGAAAAAGGGGTGTTGAATTGTTTAATTACTGGCTTTGCCAGCATGCAGATGGAAAGGCTTTTCAGGTAAGTTGCTCATACAAAATGCCTAAAATGGATAGTAATTAACAACTGGCTCTTCATTGGTATGTTAATTATGCTGCCATTTGTCCTGGTGCCTGTCGTTCTTTAAATGTTCAGTTACACTGAACTGAAGCATTCACTTCCTGGCAAACACAGAATGTATCAGAACAGTTTGACTCTCAGATATATGCAAATATTTTATGGGAAGAGGCATGCCAGTAAATCACTGAGCTGCAAAGAACAAAAACACTGCATATTTGTATTCCTCAGAGGTAAAAGCAAAACCTGTTTCTGAGGAACCTGCAGGCCTGATTTTGAAAAATGGTCTCTAATACTTTCCCAGTACTAATCCAGAACACAGTTCCATGCAAGTAGGTAATTTTAGGAACTTGTTACTGCTGGCTGCTTCTATTAGTGAAGGTAGGTGGACATCTGGGTGCTGTTAAATGCCCTTGAAATGCATATATTTTAAAACTGTATTGCTTGTAATATCTGGATGGAAAATTCAAACTGATTTGGAAATGCTTTTAAAACTAGGGATAGAACTGATTATTTTGAACACAGGAAGAGTTGAAGTACTTTATGAATAGATCACAGCAGTAGTCTCAGATCTTATTCAATTTACTGTTTAATTCTTTTGAGAACAGAGATTGTCTCCTGTTTTCTGGACTATGCTTTGCGGAGTTTCTCCCCAGTCTCCACATACTACTGCAATAAGTAAAAATGGGCTGTATCTGGTATGTCTCCAGGTCATCCTGAAGAGGGGCAGGCTGCTAAAGTTAGGTGGCAAGTTTACTGTGACCAGCATGTGAGTATGGGGCTGGTATTTTAATTTGCTGAGCTTCTGCCACATGGGAGGTGGTTAATCAGCCCAACACACAGTGACCCTCAACATGTGGCAGAAGTCAGCCCCTGAAATGAGGTGCTGATTGTAACAGTAGCTGTGAGAAGTGGATTATGGCCATAAAATTAGCTATTAAAAGGCACTACCTACTGTGTGTCACTGCCCTCTACATCGTGTTTCATCCTTTCGTGGACAAAAGAGTGTATTGCTGTTGGTACTGCAGGGCCATGGGTGAGCTGGATTTCCAGTGTGTTGTGTCCAGTGAAGTTGCTGCCGAAGTTCCTAGCTCAATTTTGAGCCCAGCTTTAAACCCGTAAAGTAGTGATAGCTAGAAAAGCTTAGTTTTAAATGCTGAGTTCTTTTGAGAGGTGGCTCATTTAGCATCAGTCCATGGAGGTTGCCCTGTGAGAGAGTTTGGGAAAAGAATGGTTGGTCTTTTCCCTACTCCTGTGAGTCATGTTCATGTTGTGGTATATGGGACACCAGTGTTTTCCTTGGATTTAATTTATTGATTTTAAATCATCTTTAAGAGATACCCTGGCCCTCTCCATACAGATGTCTCACCCTGAAAGTGTTTTGCACTTTCTGTGATAAGTAGGGGTTTGACCAGTAGAAAACAAGGCTGTATAATTAAAACTTCCTTTTATTTTAATGAGATTTTGCGTGTAGGAATATAATGGCAAATTACTGGAGCTATGTCAAGATTTCAGTGCTTCAGAGATAAGAGTTCCTCTGCTAGGTTTTTTATGTTTTCATCTAAAATAGGCAATATTTCTGGTTTAAGGGAAAAAAGAAAAAGAACATAAGTTTATTTTCCTGGGCGATCAGGTTTGTGGGAACAGCAGTTGCAGTGTATTTTTGCTTACCAGTAAAGGTTTGAAATATGCATTTTCATTGTTGAAATGAAAGTAAATGAACTATCACTAAGAAAATATAGGAGCATTTTCAAACTCTCTTATGAGGACTGGAAAATAAGAATACTTTCTAGCTGCATCTCCAGCAAAGGGGACAGTGGACAGCTGGAATTAAGAATGTCTTAAGTGAACATAACAATCTTCCCCAAATGCCAAGTGTTGGGGCCTACAGAATCAAAATTTCCCAGTTTTCCAAAACGAGTCCTTAAAAATGTGTAATGTCTCTGTAGATTCCCTGCCATCTATGAGTTAGGGTTGGTCCAACTGAAACTATTTCTGTGGAACTGGATTCTCTCTAAGAACAAAACGTTCTAGATCAGACTACATGGAACCCCTACCAAAAATAGCCCATTACAGGCACTTGAAAATGCAGTATAAAATTTCCATTATGGATAATTACAGAAGAAGAGAGCAATAGGGAATTTTCTTCCTTTGTTGTCGTTGATGATCACTGTGAACTACTTGGGTGTATGAGTCTTTGGGCTCCTTGTAATTTATTCGTACTTGAGACTTGTTTCTTGAACGATCACAGATGTTGGGTTGTTTTGCCTCTAAATAAAACCCGAGTGTTCCTGGACTTTTTGTACTCTCTGGTCTCTTCCTGATACACTCAATGAACATGTGCCTTTCTGAGCTGTATTAGTCTTTTGCTTAAATATATCTTGCTACTCTTTCGCTCTTCAGACAAGCTAACGTTATCTGTTTCCAAACTCTTTCCTGACTCAAGACTTAATCATATTTTGTTTTAGTGGTGTCCTCCTTCTGCTTCAGAATCGTTTGGTCCTGAACTGTAAATGGGACTGAGGCTTATAAGGGTCTTTAATGTTTTAATGGAAGCTGCCAGTCTCAATATCTTTGCTCTCCAAAGTGTTCTCTTTTGTCGCTTGTGTTTCTCCCTCCAGGTTCCTTGCATGTTTTAAAAAAAGGAGGCATGTAAATATGTAAATAATATTTTGGGGTTAGGCAGCTGTAGGATGTAAAGTGAAATCTTAGTGCTAGTGTACAATAGCTGAATTAGAAGGTGTGTGGTTTTACTTGTTGGCATTTTGGTTGAGTAGTATCAGCTGGAGATGTGTGAGTGGGTGGAAAGAACAGTAACGTGAAGTTCATGCTGAATTATGTTTTGCTGGAGGAAAGCTATTCATTAGTCTCATAGCTGGCACATGCCTCTTTATTCCTGCTCTAAAGTAGTATCTGACGGCTTTGATGAAAAGGTTGATATGACATTAAGGAATTGGTTCTGCCTCATCTACTGATGTGCAAAAGCCTTTCTGCCCTTGGCAGAACTGAGGGAGACACAGGCAGCATGCCAGTCCTCACTTTGCTCTAGGAAGGGCACTCATGTGGTAAATGGTTCAGGGTTTGAGGAGCCTTGGCTCCATCTCTGAGTGTTACGTGTGGAGGTTAATGGTGGTGTATCCGAGTTCGGCTCCAGAGTTCATTGTGTGTCCACCTACACCCCTCACTTGGTTTTTCAAGATGGTCCTGAGGACAAAATACTCTTTCGTCATTACTAAATTTAAAATGAATGTGGTAATTATGAATAAGAATTTCAGAGATGAGTAAATTGTCGCTGTGCAGGAAGATTCCTGGCTGTCGCACACTGGCTGCAATATTTCTCATGTATCACTGGCTGACTGCCTCATGTCTGAGAACTGACCAGGGCAAGAAGGCAGGCTTGTGATACAGGCACTGGACAGGCTTCAAGTTTACTACAGGCTTTCTGCTGAATCTCTGACAAATAACATTCACATGCCACAATTAAGTCATCTGACTTTTGTTTTCATTTATCTTACCACCAGTTTGCAAGTCCTGTTTATAAGACTGTGTAATTTGAGATGCTTTTTTCATACGTGTCTTTTGTAAAAATGACATATTTGTAAGATGCCTATGCTGGGACAAGCAGAGAATGTGTTTCATTGTGATGTACTAATTGAGAATGTTTTATTAATAGACTTTTATTGCAACCATGTTTATGTTGGATTAGCAAAAAATTTTTCTCCCTTTGGGAAGAAACAGAGAGAGAAAGGAAAATACATTGCTTCTTTCTCTCTTGAAACAGCAATTATTATTTATTCCAGGCACATGAATAACCATTAATTTGTATTTTCTTTACAGAGTAGGTAGGATATTTGGATAATGTGCTTTTTAAGTGTCTTGGCAGAATATAGACATGATAGATAGTTATTTCAGTGCTGAACTAGCAACAATCCACCTGGCTTTAAAGTATTAATACGGGTTTTACAACTTATGTATTGTTGTCTTATGGTTGCTTTTGACACTTAAATTTGCCTTTGAAAATGCATTAGTTTTTTCTCATCCAGTTACAGTTTGTATTAAGATTTAGAGCAAAATGTACATTGCTTCAAACACCAAAGTCATGATCAAACTATATGAAAAACACAGTTGCACTGAGTGAAAATTATGAGATAGTTTTCGAGTGTTCGTTGTGCATTTGCAAGTTAAATTTAAAAAGTAGGAAAATGTATTATATGTGGGTATTTGGTTAGTGGGTTAACTCAAACTGCTCTTTAAATCAAATCAGTGAGCTGTCCGTGGAAGTAAATACATTTTCAGAAATTAAATCATGATTCTTTCTAATGTTGAAATGTAGTGATAAAGTATTTGTAGTGGTTTCTTGGTAAATGCATGTGGCTGCCACTGGTTGTTTGCTTTGTTGCGTGGAGTCCCTGTGGTAGCTGGAACCTGATTGCCAAGTTTGGAATTCAGACTAATCTTGTGTGTCCTGTGTACTTGCCTGTGCTGTTCTTCAGTCAGCAAATAGCAAAGCTAAAACCTTAGTTTGGTCAATATTTACAGACAAACAATCAGCTTGTTTTTTGACAAACATCCAGTTTGTTTACAGTGAGGTTTTTTTCAGTATCATTCTTCACTTCTGCATTTGATTTATCCACAGAACTGTCTGTATGCTTTTGGGAACAAGTGGCTTGTAATAGATGTCAAATAATGTTTAATGTGAACATGGGGACATAGAAAAATAATGCTTTGTTGTTATATGCTTTTTCTTTTTCGTTTAGTAGTTCACTGGTAGAACATCCAGCGAATCTTGTATTCTGTCATTCTGAAAAAGCAAGTAAGAGCATGGCCATTACTGCTGATCACTTCAGAAAGTCTAGCACGGCCTACCTGGAAACAGCATTTTGTCTCTTACTTTAAAACTGGTAATTTTAAAAAGCAAAGCATGAGATTCAGTTTTATGAAATATGTTCAGGAAGTAGCTCTGGGAAGAAGTTAAGCAGAGAAAAAGTGTTCCAAAAATTCATGGCAAATTCTTGGGAGTGTAGTAAACCTAAAGTAATACTAAGGAATATTCTGCAGCAGAGCTTAGTAGTATTTTGTATTTTTTACATGCCTGTGAAGGTTTCCCTTATGCCATAACATTCGTGTGTGCCATTTAGAACATTTGTGGGAATAAAAAATTTTAGAAAGTAACAACAACAAAAACAAAAGCAAAAGCAAATGCAGTTACCTTTGAGCACTCAAAAGCTTGTGAGCAGCTATTTTTTTTTTTTGTTATTTGCAGACATGAAAGATACAATATGTGAAATTACCTAAAAGGAAGAATGTTCTAAAAAACATTTAGTAAAGTGAAGGGGCAGTGAAAAGTAGAAAAATCATTAAGAACTTTATTTGAAATGTTGGGGAGGGTTTTGCTTGCAGAAAATTTCAGGGTTTGGGAAACTCATCTGCAGAGGGGAGGGTAACTGCTAATGTGGGTTGGTGTATCGGATTAGTTAAGACATCACAAGATGTTCTGAAGGTTGTCCTTTTTGGGAGGTTAAACTGAACACATCCAAATTGGTGACAGGTGCCAGATGAATGTTGTGGGAAGACTGGTGCACTCTTTTCAGGTGGCTTTTCAAGGTTCAGTTCGGTTTGAATGTGGAATTTTCTTATCCACAGCCCTCTTCCATGAAGGCTGGACTACAGTATTTCATAAACTAGCTGTGGAGTTTGGAGAAGTAATGGATTACATGAGCAGCCTGTTCACCCTGTTCACTTTTACACCCCATTTGAGTTATATATTTTGGTCCTTCTTGCTACTATGGGAATGTGAGGTTGTCTGTTTTCTTCAGTCTTTAGAGAAAAAAAAAAAAAGAAATTTTAATCAGAAAATCTCATTTGGCTTAAGGGAATTTCAGACAGACATAAAATGAACTGAGTATTCACAATACTTAGGCTCAGGCTGGGTTTTTGAAAGGAAGTTAAAATGTGGGTTTTTTCCTCCGCAAATTTAAGCAGAGAATGTTGTATTAGAAATCGTGAGAAAAGGAAGAAGTACTAAACCACACCCTATTTTTAGAATGTGTTTTTGACAAATATTGATACTCTTTTTAAGGTGTTTCACATGAAAATTCTTATTAATGAATTGGGGTGTGAAAACACCTGAAAGGCCAATTAATTATCATAACATCAAATAAGCATCATTTGCTTGTTGATCAAGCAGAACTGAAGTCATTAGTGCTATCAATAGAATGCTGTTTAATGAAAACAATAGCATTCTGATTACCCAACAGTGCCCAAGGACACTGTAAATTTACTGATAATTAGGTATTTGGTAACGCAAGTTGCTGTTCTGAATGAAATTTAAAATTAACATACTCTTCCGAGGCACACTTAAAAATCTTTGTAATAAATAATAGAGGCATTTGAAGGACACGAGTCAATAATTTGCAGTGAATAATTTGAATCGGAGTGGTCCACATTTTACATCTTTGCAGTTGGACTGTGTTGTTCCCGAGCTTTCTGCAGCTGCTGGGGAGTGAATGTCTTGGTCTGGTGTGGTGGGAGCACCACAGAGACCTCAGGTCTGTGACCCCAGCGTGGTCAGTGGCTTGCAGGGCGGCTCGTGGGCCACCACCAGAGCAGTAGTGCTGGGTTTGGTGCGATGGAGTTTGACAGGCACCCCTTCCTCAGAAAGAGGATGTGCAAAGCCTTCGTGGTCTTCCTTGCCAGCCCCTCGGTGACTTGGCTCGGTGAAGCGACTGCAGAGAGGATTCCTCCTGGTGATTGCCCCGTGCTCTCTTGTAGTAGGCAGGTCAGGGGCAGGGTAACACTTCTGGTTTGGTCTGGCTCCATGGGTTTTCAAATTTCTACATTTAGGAT
This sequence comes from Cnemophilus loriae, assembly GCA_013397755.1. NCBI lineage: Eukaryota > Metazoa > Chordata > Aves > Passeriformes > Corvidae > Cnemophilus > Cnemophilus loriae. The sequence continues at coordinate 2,121,751 of VZTF01003765.1, read as the reverse complement.
AAATTATATAACTACTTGCACCTGTGAACTTAGAACAATGCTTTCTCAATGAAAATGTGTTACAAGAATATTTTTATCAAACAATTATAAGAGGAGACCAAGAATTTATTAATTCACACGAACAATTTTGCTAATTTGTAAGAAATATCTTGTCAAATTTCTTCAAATGTGAACCAAAAGTTACAGTCATAAATACTGCCTCGCATGCTCATGAAATCTGATAGCTGATTTCTCCTGTAATTAACAGGAAATACGGTCAAGTGATGTTGGCAATGACTTTCATGTGAATTCTGCTCATTTCTGGATAGAGGAAAAAATGAAATAGTTGAGAGAAGACATTGGATTTCTGGGAAAGCTAGGCTGCCCCTGATCTGCGTTTAGTTAAAATCCATTTTGGTGAATGTTCTAGACAGATTTATTACCAGTTAGCTTTATTTCTTTGCATTTATACAGCTATTGACTATGTTTTATGTAGTTGATAGGAGTTTAGAGCACTGTCATGTTGTTATGATGTAAACTCTGGAGAACCACAGTATTGATCTCAGTGGGTTTTTTTCTTACGCATAGCATTGCAAGTGTTTTAATAGCAGTTTCAAAATAATTTCCACGAATTGGCAGTTGAACTTGTACATGAACAAAATAGATTTTTGATCAAGCACTGAAACTGCTTGAAATCTAAACCAAGCTTCTATTGTTGGAAAATAATTGCTAGATAGATAGTAAGAAGCCAGGCTACTTGATAGAAGATTGCAGAAATATTATTTTAAAAGAAATAGTTTGAAGAGGAATGAACAATGGAGCCTCAAATGATGACATAGTGCAGATAAACTATTGAGCAGTTACTGTTGTTATTATTTCTTTCTCATAAAACAGTTACATAGGAAGTTATAAAAGGAAATTTGCTTGCAAATATTTTTTTGACATTATAGAAGAGGGAAAGGAAACAAGATGAGTTTAGGAAAGAACAAATAGCAGTGTTGGTATAAAACTAATAATCGTTGATCTAGAGCAAGTGCATACAATGGAAAATGCTTGATTTCATTGTTAATGAAATAAAGTAATAGCGGTAATTGGCTAATTTCCTATCTTCCTTACCTTTGTAGAAGAAACACACTTAAGAAATGCTGTGTCTGCTCTCCTGATGTAAAAACATGCTGTCTTGTCCTGAAAGTAAAATTTTTCAAGCCCAGCATATCTCTTCTAGCACTGACCAAAAGCAGGTGCTTGAAGGAGTATAAAATCAGAATGAGCGTGTATGGTGCTTCCCTTGGCTACTGTCCCACCCTCCAGCCATGTGAGACTCAGAGCCTTCTTGAGCCAGGCGTGATGTTCGATTCATAGAGCTTGGTGAATTTCTTTTCCACAGTTTTGGATAGGCTCTACATAAAACCCATACAGTTTTTTGGCATCCACAGATGCCCATTGCAGGGAGTTTGGGGCATCCAGAGATAGTTGTGATTGGTCAGGAAAGCTTGGCAAAAATACTGAGGGTGTGGGGAGGTAAGAAAGATGAGAAGGGGGAAGTTGTGGGAGAGTAGTGTGACAGTGACTGAAACACTTTGACATTGCCTTTGAAGAGTGGACTGGCTTGGGGTGACTCCCACGAGGGGACAAGCAATGCAGTGGGCGAAGGAATCCAGGCTTAACTCTTCTGATTTATATATATATATGTATATATATATGTATATATGTGTGTATATATATTTATCTGTGTGTGTGTGTGTGTATGTATGTATATATATGTAGTAATGTGAGCGGCCAGCAAAAGATGGGATGTTATGCAAGGCAGGAAATGAGGAGTGGTTGGATGAGAGGGCTTTTCTTTCTGTGTAGACAGAAATCCAATCTCAATAAATCTTAAGAATGTAGAGGCAGATATGACAGAACATATCCGTAACTGAAATCACAGTAAAGCTGATAGTATGGCTGTGTGGGTTATTTTTTTTTTAACTTGCTCTTGCCAACTGGGTAACTCTCAATTTGTTCTCTTTGCTTATTTACTGAGCAACAAATCTTACCAGGCACTTATAACAATTAGTGATAATCCTGTGGACAGGGCCATGTGCAGGTGTTTTGCCTAATTCAGGATTATTGTGCCTGGCTTTAGTGTAGCTTTAGCTGGTCTTGCAGCTTCCACTTTACCTCCTGATGTTTTACTGGATGAAATACAGCAAGTGTTCTGTTTTAAAAAGGGAAAAAATTGTCCTGTATGTGAATTTCTAATTGAACGCCAACCAAAACAAGCTAAATGAAACAGACTTGTTAAATGAAGAATTAATGGACTGAGCATGATCTGTCTCTGAGAAACTTGAAAGAAAGTCATTAGAGTTTATTATTTTTTCCTGGTGTTTGTTTTCCCAGGCTGGGCGTGTGCTTGCACAGTTTTTGTGAGTTCATTAATGGGTCAGCGGTGGGCAGTTGTACATAACGGAACAGCTATAAGTGCTATTTGCTAGGTCTGATGCTAAATAAAATGCATGGAAAATAACATTGAATGTTACCTTCTGTTTCTTGCACATAACTTATAATTATGCAGTTACTTTTGGCAAATATGAAATGTCAGAGGAGGAGGGAGAATCACCATTCATTTCAAATGGAAATGGTGCATAGTTTGAGGAGCCTTGTTTTTTGGTGATTTGCTTAGACTTTTGCCACATGTCAGTAATATCAGCCAAAATAATGTCAATAAAACCAGGGCAAATTAATGCAGAGACAGTGAAGTGTGAAATTATGTTATACGAGTGCTTTATCTTGTCTATAATGGCAGAAGACCCAGTAGGGTCACATTCAGACACCGTAAATGGTCCTGCTGCTGTTGTCTGCTGTTTTACTGTGACCCTTCATGTAAGTTGAGAAACCTGCCTCTCTTCTTTTAATAATGTTTTCATCAATCCTGAAACAGCCTTTCAAAGTCAGATTTTCATCCTGTGTGTAAACTGGCCTTTTACAGTAGCTGCCCTACTTCGCTGTCCAATTTGCATGTGCACTTTCCCACTTGTAACTATTTATACCTGAGACATTTGCCAAGTGTTGGAGCCTCAGGTTGTGTTTTCTACCCCAGGTCCTTGGGTTTGCTTCTGGCTCACTCCTTCATGCACTTCCAGGCTTTGGATGTGAGAAGTACTTTTCTTCTAACGTGTCAGTCCATCATAATCATGGTGGAGACCTGTGTGCTCTTCTGCTTGAGTTAAAGCCCCTGTTTCTGCAGTGGGAAAAATTACCAAATTTTAGAGGCAGGACAGATGCTTAGGTTCAGGTCCGTTTTCACGTTCATTCTGCAGTGCAGATACAAACCTTGTTTTAATTCTGAGAGAGTTTATTGTTTTCCAAGACTAGAGACATGCTTTCAGAACAGGAGCCATTAAGGCTTCTTTTTTAACCTTTCCTCCCTGCCTTGAATTTCAGCAACCTCTTTTGAGGGAAATGGTCATAGTTTGGCAGGACTTGTCAGCAGTTGGATGTATTGGCTTATTAAAGACAGTACAAGAAATAGTTCACCTCAGTCAGAGGCTGAATAGGTCAAGAAGAGATAACAAGGAATTATGAATAAGAAGTGGAAAAAAAGCCAGGGAAAAGTGCAGGGGCATGGGTGCCATGCCATTTGTCAAGAAGAAAGGAGGAATGAAGAAGCAGCTACCCTTTCCCTTCTTCCCAGCCTAATTTCAAGTAGCAAAGTGCATCTTCTGTCTGTGCTTCAAGTTTAGTTTTTAGTCTATAACATTCTCTGCAGTAGGTGCAGAGGTGTGACTCCAGATCTTCTTCTAGATTGTGCTAAGGAGCATTCTGAATTTATTCAGTTGTGTATGGGTTGTGTTGGTCATCTAGGCAGTGAATATGAATGTGGTCCACATTCTTTCCTTATTCCGTGATGTCTCTGGAAATTTTTGTGCCTTGACCACAGGATAGATATGGATGAATGGAATTAGCAACATGACTGGAATGAATAAGGTGATTAACATGAAAATTGAAAATGAAAATAAGAAGTACTGTCAAAATAGCGTTCAAAATCATGTTGTAATGTATGAAATAATTTTTTGGTTTTACAAATAATAAGATTGATATTTCCACGGTGGGGTTTTTGGGTACTGTGGTTTCTGCATGGCGTGTCTAATTTTGGATGCTTCAGAGGATCCTGTTTTTAGCGTTGGCTGCTCATCCTGCAGTGATTGGTCTGACATTGTCCCTCAGGGATTCTCAATTGCAGTGAGAATTCCCCTAAAGTAGACCAAAACTGTCTTTTGTCACAGTTTACTTCCAATTCCGTGTCTGCATCCCGCCATCTTTTGCACATCTGGGTGGTGGTGTTGAACTACGGGGCATGCAAAAAGGTCTGGATTGTAGTGAGATCCCAGGGCATCCCACATGGATGGCTTGTGTGAACACAGCAGTCAAGTGAGGAGGCCCCGTAGAGGATTTCACCTCTTTGACTTCAAAACCTGCTCTTCCAGTCTGCTGTTGGGGCATATGGTAGATACCTCTTACATGTGTCACTGACTCTGGCATGTCCTCCAGAGTCACAGCAGAGAAGGCAGGAGGCGAGGTAACTGGATTTGGCCTCTGGAACACCAGTTAGGCCACTCTGTGAAATGCTTGGTCCCGTCTCTGCTGAACAGGCAGTGCCCCCTGAACTGAGCAGCTCGATTGCATCGTCTCCCCCGCCTTCGGGTATGCTTAACATTCACCTGTGATGCAGACAGAGGATAAAGCTCTGATTTTCATTTTAAAAGAGAACGTTTCTCTAGTAACTGCTCACCATATGCCCTAATTTATCTTCAGGATTAGGGGTGGGCCCCCTGCACACACCCCAAAGCACAGGGCGTTGTGGTGGAGGGGAAAGTTTTTAGTTAATTAGGATTTTTGTATTATTCCTGTCTTAGTAGCTCTTTCCAGAACCTAAATGGTTAAAGTAGAAAATGTTAGTAATTTTGCTGCAAATAAATTGATCAGTATGCAAGACGGTTGTCACCGGCTGAATCATGGTCCACAGTTAAGGTAAACAGATCTGTGATGACATTTTCTGAGCAGAATACCAATGCTGCTACATTTCTTCCCAGAGGTTTCTGACTCTTCTTATATGCGGATAAAATTTCTCTCCAAGAAGGTTTTGTTCACAGGAAAGAAATAGCATCTTTGTGAGACTCTTCCTTAAAGGTGGGATTTTTTTATATTTTGTGATTTATTTGTAATCGTAATTCTGCTGAGAGCATGGAAAGGAATGTTTTTGCTTTTCTGCATATCCTCTCTGTACAGTAGATGTTTTTGATGTGGAGTCTATTTAAAGTGTCTGGCAACGGAATGCAAGTAAAACAGTGTTAACAGAGTTATCAGGAACAATGAAAATGGGGGGTTTTTTTATATTCTTTGAGAGTGAGCTCTGTTTTATAATCTCTGTAGTTAACACATAAAAGCAATGACTAAATATACAGCTAGATTTTTAGCATTAGTGTTTCTGTGAAATATTTCTGACTACATGATGGCTTCGTATTTTTGTTGGCATATTCTAAAGTAAGAGCTATGATATAGTTTATTCTTAAATGTCTCTGTGCTAGGCAGAAAATCCCCCTTGCAATTGACTGCAATCAAAACCATTTAGCTGTGATGCACCTAACTCCCGTATGACTTCAGGGTAATGAAAAATACAGTTGCTAAAGAAGTTTTTGAAATCTGCTTTCTTAGAATATTTAAAAGAACGTTTTGAAATCACTGTGTACGATGCTGTTGATGGGATTGGGCACGTTCGTAATTCTGTGTTTAGCCTTAGATGCACATTTGCTTGGAGGTGATTGACATCTCAGCCGTTCTATGGATTAGTGGCTGGAAATCTGTCACATTTGTATTGATAAAATAGAATTTCCTCTCGTTTAGTCAGATGTTGGTATCTGACTTTAATCCTGTTTATTACAGTAGACGCTGAAGGATAAAAGAGCCCTGTGGAGAGCATGCTCAGTGGTACCTGACATGGAATAGCAAACCTGGAACTGGTCCTCACAGCTGATGTCGGGGATTCAAAGTCCCTGGGAGTTGGCAGAAGCATTTCTCCAGCAGACTTTGGGTTTAAACCTGGCCCTGTCCATGTCTGTTGTATTTAGGTGAGGGGAGTATAGCTCAGGTGGCTGAAAATAGTGTAGTTAACAGGACCTTTTGTAAGATGGACTTAGAAAGTCTTGTCATGCACAGCATCTGGTGTTTCAAAGCTTCCCAGCAGGATGCACGGCTGTGGTTTGTGGAGAGGAGCAGAGCAGGGGCCACCATCTCTAGAGCTGTGGGATGCTCCCTGTGAGGATACCTGGCCAAAGAGCTGCCCTTCTCTGGGCGATACCTCAGCAAGTCACAAATTTATGTCAGAGACAAGACAGAGCTGCATTTCAGGCAGTGGATCTGGGGTGGGGCTCAAGATTGAAAGTTTGGTCTTACGAGCTGTGGTTTAATAATTTCCTGCCAAAAAAGACAAGTCCAAATTCATCCTGGTATGCTGCACTTCTCAGTAGTTCTTGCTGTGATTGGGGTTCTCGTGCACTTTGATGATATCCTTGTGCAGCGTTTAGCTTGCTCTTTGTGCTTTGCTTTGTGAAGTGCACAGCAGCTATTTCTTTTGCAGGTCTATGTAACAGCTTGAGATGAACGTGGATTTTTAGGGGAATAAATCCCTGTATTTTATCCCAGTATTTTAATGTGCATTTGCAGATTGTCTTTTATTTCAGAAACATCAGTGAATATTTTGGGGTTGACCTATGTGTGATACTGAAGTAAAGTGTAATGTCCAAACTTTGAGCGCTCAGCCATGAAATTAAGTCTGGACAGAAATGGAGGGACTAATTCTGCTTTTACATTGAGCACTGACATTGTTCCTGGAATAATGTGGCTTCTCAGGGATCCCCAAGATGAACATAAATATTAGTGGCAGGATCTGGCCTGCTCCCAGACGTGACAGTGATAAGACAAGGGCTATTAAGTGTTGTCCAGCTGGAGGAATGCTCACTAAAGATTGTGAGTGTTGTGCTAGGTTTTGTTCTAATAACATTTCTGTGTTCTTTGGCAGATCTCTAGGAGCTCTCTAACCTCCGAATGAAATACTGCATGCATTTTTTCAGCAAAAAAAATGATTTCTATTTGACGCTAAGGAACATCTTTTAAAGATTTTAAAGAAATTTGTTCAGAACGCTGCCTTGATGATTACAGATGATTTTCATGCGTGTTCAGCCTGACCTTGTTTTACTTCCTGAGAATTATACCCTTATGTTCGTGTTTTAATTTTGGGTAAAGTAAGCAACACTGGTTTTATTTCCATTGGCAGAAGGGAAGTCCATTCTTTGAACATTCAATCTCAGAAAGAGAACAGCTTGTTTCCCAACACTTGTTGCTGCTGAAATACTTCTGTGAACATCATTGTTAACATCTATCTGGATGTGGGTTTAGATAAGCCTGAAAACATGATCTTTATGATTGTTGACCCAGCATGTCTTTTTTTTTTTATTGTGATATATCTGTGACCAACTTGATGCTGCAGGTCTGGTCTCCCACACTTATTTCTGCTCCAACGGAGTAACTGGGACTGCCCTAAATTTATGTAACTATACACAACTGTGGGCTACTCTTAAGACTTTCTTATGTTATTTTTTTTTCTTTTGGTCTGTGTCTGATGCATGCTCCTTTTTTTTGTTTTGTTTATGCTAATAGGCTCCTTGGAATGCTTCTCTATCACAGTATTTCTATCTGAGACTCCAGTTTATGGGTGTCATTTTTCCTTTCTCTCTTGTTTTCTTTGCAGAGCATGCATAGACAGGTAACTTCACAGATGCTTAGTCAGGGAAGCAGCTGATTGTTCCATCAGATTTTGCTTTTGGCTCTGCCCTCCCAGGTTGGCCCTAGTTTTTGAGATGACATTTCAACGTCAACATTTTTGCTTTTCTAACTGGGGATATTTTGTAAATGTAAAAATATCGTCAAGATCTGCTTCTTTTTTTAGATTCTCATGAATGAATAGAGATGAAAGTTATTTGGGAGGCAGTTCAGATCCATTCCTTCGTTTATCCAGATGTTCTTGCAGCCGTCAGCTCTTGTGAGTTAAGATTTTACAGCCGCGATCTATCGCTTACGTTTCTGTACAGCCATCCAGCTTGGATAGGGCTCCTGACACCCAGCTGGCTGCAGCTGAGCACTGAGGTCACTTTGTCATGTCTGTCCCTGAAGTCCTCCTGTAGTGCTCTGGTGTCACTGTTGGTACCCCAAGACAGTGTGTGAGGAGCTGCACTGCGGCCCTGGCTGGGGCGGGTCAGGTTCAGTGTGTTCCGTGCTCCATGGTGCTGTTGCCGTCAGAGTTGCTTTCTTTGCTGTGTGGCTTGAAAGAGACCAAAGCCTCTTGGTTCCTCCATCTGCAGAACTCTTCATGCTGTTGTGTCAGGAGAGAGAGCCTGGAAAGCTGGCTGCTATTCTCAGCAGTGTGTGTCCACCCTCGAGCACCTCTTGAGAGCTGCAATGGCTCACACAATGGGTGGTGTCTCTGACATGGGAAGCTCTGAAATGGAAGGTTAAATTGGGTGTCTTACACACTGATACACAGGCAGGACTGTCACAACGTCACCACACTGCTGCATAATGGAGAGTCTTGTGATTTGAAGGGCCTGAGCCTTTCCTCCCTCTTAGCTGGGCTTTCATGTGGATGAGTGTCAGTGCATCCACTGATGAATTTTTTTTTTCTTCTTGTGCTCGTATCTTGGAAATTGACATTTTTGAAGACCTCTTTCTAGAGCAGTCAGCACAATGAGCTCGGTTTTGTTCTCCCAGGACAAAAGAAGGCTGTATCTGAAGGCTGGTTTGTCTAAGAAGTTACTTCCCGTATTGCACTGTGTTTGATGTGCCGTTCTAAAAAGAACGTTCTAAATAAATAATTCTTTAGCTTATACCCTGATAGATGATCTGTTTGTTGGAAAATGTTTTCTTTCACGTGTTTTTGGACACTGACATAGTTGAACCTCTGGTTTGGCCATTCCTTTAACCTTTTTTTTCCACCTTATAAAAAATACACAGTTCTGTTCGTCCTTCTTACTTAAATCTTGCTAGCTGCCCTTGCCTCTTATATTTTCATACATGGAAGGCTAACTGTAAGTGCAGGAAAACAACTCATTCTGCCTATCCACAACCACCTAAACTGGACAATGATCAAAACTATCTGTCTAGGTCTCCCTGACTTGTCAGTGGTGAGAGCAAGGGCCCTACAGAAAGAGGTTTGCTCAACCTGTTTTGGATGCACCTCTAAGCATGGAATGCATAAAGGAGGGCAAGGGGGATTTGTTTCCTTTTTTTGGTGAGCTGTAAAGGTACCTTAAATAATTAGCTTTGGCTCTTGCACTTGTTGAAGTAGATGAATCCAACCCTTGGCCTTCATCATCTTTGGTTTAGATCGAGGAAAATGAGGTTACAGGAGTTTCTCATCACGGTATCAAATACGGTATTGTTCTAAAAATACTGCTCAGAGATGATCTGAAATTGTATTACCGTTCCTACTTTAAAAAAAATCTGATCTCCTTGATGATCTATTCTGAAATGTGTTTCTGAGTGACGGGGACACTTTGCAGGTAGATTTATTATGGTTTTTACCATCTGCTTTAATAAATGAATGAGCAGAGCATTCCAAAATGACCTTCGGTTCTATCCGAGTTTGAATGATGAGTTTGAATGTTCTGAATGAATTATGGGCATTAAACAGCTAAGGGTGCTTATTCTGGAAATAGTGGTTTACCAGTTGTTTGCATGCTGATGCTTTTATTTGTCTGGAGATATGCTAATGTGCATTAATGTTGTGTTTCCGTATAGCTGCAGCTTTAGCCACTGTGGAGCTTTCTGTTGTGTGAGGGCGTAGGCAGAGGTCTCATTGTTTGGCCTTGCAGACTTTGTTAAAAAATAGTGGATTGCTCTGTTGCTTTTTAGTTGAAAAGGAGTTAATAAAACTAAATGTACTAGAAGAAATTCATGAAATCAGTGAAGAGATAAAATGTTATTATTTGAAATGCATAATGTTGCATAATGGATGTATATAGAGTGTGGCAGAGATGGAAGTGCTCTCTAGACATAATGAAAGAACATGGGTTCCTGTTTCTATAATTGAAGTTATTTCATACTTATCTGTTGGGGAAAAAAATAGCAGGATTTTTTAAACAGGTTTGCTTTCCATTAGTAATTATATTTAGCTGTAGCTCCAGATACCTTGCCAAGTTTTTTTTTTTTAAAGTTGGAAGGGAGATGCATTTTCTTTCAAGATAATTAAATGTTTTGACTGTAGATTTTGCCTCCAGAGTGAATAAAGTATATGTGCATTAGAAAAAAGTTTTAATTGCTCATATAGTTTATAAGAGTTATATAGAGGAAAAACATTTTTAATCCCATGCTTAATAATGGGATAGAAGAAAAGGGTATAAATATGTTATATTGCACTTTTCTTTTTTGAAGTGTAATGAGCTTTTAGAAGTTTAGAAGTACTTGCCATTATCCGTCTGAAAACCATTGTGTAAGGAAACTTGCTTTTGCAGTATCTCACATCAAAGTTTTGAGGTTTGAGGATCTCATTAACCTGTGGCTGTACCTTGAGCCCTGGCAGAGCGATGAGTATCAGCCTGGATTTTGGGCTCTGTTCTGCTCTGCAAGACACCACACAGAAATGCAGGAAGCCTTTGAGCTCCTCTAGGTTTGGTCTGGCCCTCTGAATGCCTCCAGAATATAAATAAAAAGAAACAGTATCACTTGATAATTCATCTCTGCTCTCAACTCTTGGCCTCTCTGGCAAACCGAGTTTTTGAACTTCTATTTTTCTTGGTACCCTGGTACCGTGATCCGCACCTTCATTTGCCTTGGGAATTCAGCTCTGCATTTCTGTCCAGGGCATTTTACTGCTGTAGAAGGTTGTTTGCCTTCATCTGACAGCCCCTTTGAGACTTAAAATGAGAACCATTAGGTCAGTGGAACCACAGAGGTACCTACCTGCAATTCTCTCTGTCTCCCAGGCACTGTAATGGCTACTGACCCAACAGGGCTTTTTGTAAAGGATCTGTGAATATGCTGGGTTTTAGCAGGAGAGTGTTACTTTTCCTTAGAAATAAAAAGGAAAGCTTTCTCTGTTTGTTTTGGAAAGGGCCTGTCTCTAATGTTATCAGCAGAGGTTTCTCCTTGAAGGTAATGGATTAAGGGATTTCCCCCACCTCTTTCCTTACCCCTGCCTTCCAGAAATGGCATCAGATATTCCTGGCTCGGTGGCCTTGCCAGTGGCTCCAATGGCGAGTGGACAAGTGAGGATGGCAGGATCCATGCCTTCCAGAGGAGGAAAGCGTCGCTCTGGGTAAGCCATCTCTTTTTTTTTTTTTTTTCCTGGTCTGAAACTGGAAATTATTTGTATTGTAAAACTGAAAATGCACCTGTATATGTGTGTATGTTTATTATGTAATGATTTATTTATGTAAACTGCATTATAACATTAGTCACTGATGTTTTGTTTTTCTCTTCAATGCATCTGTTCTTCCTGCAAGATCAAACTTGCTGATAAGTGTGTGGCTTGTTCTGCTTGTTTCAAAAGACTTTCACGTTTGGCAGAGCATCCAGAAAGGAGTTTGGATCCTGTGGCTGTTGTAGATATAATGAATGCATATTGCCTACATCTGTTTAATCTCACAGTGATTTATCATGTGAATAAAGGTAGCAAGATCGCACATGCAGACTTAGTCAGCTTCACCTGAGGGTTACACTTGGAATCTCTTAAAGAGAGGCCTGTTAGTTAAAGATATTTTCTTGATAGTTCCAGGTACAGAAATAGCATGAGCACTCACTCTTCAGAGATTGTGGATTACGATATTCTAGGTCTCACTGGAAGCGCTGCACAATCTTCTTCTGGGAGAAGGGCCTGAATCAAATTCAGCCCTTACTCAAGCTTGAGGGCTCTGCTAAAGAAGAAAATTTGTTTTATCTAGCATCAGAGGCTGATGTGGTGTGGGGGTAGTTTCCCACATCAGATTGCTCTGTGGCAACTCACAGTAATTCTCTGTGTTAGAAGAAAAGTGTAGCAAGAGCTTGAGAAGAGCAGAAAACTACTCCCTAGTGTTGACAACCCACCTCATTTTTATCAAAGGTTGATCACAAATAATAATGATCTTTGGGTGATGCTTTCTCAGAAGTACCTGATCTGAGAATGTCTTCAAAAGAAATTGATTAGTCTTATATTTAGCCCTAAATAAGACAGTGGTGGGGCTTAACAGGATGGACAGTGTGAGTAAAATCTTCCCTGGGGAACACCTAACACATTATTCCTTGCAAGAGCTACTCTAGAGATTGTTCACCAAGGTACGTTGCCAGTGCTGTGTGTCTGCTCCAGTAACAGTGCTGGAGTCTCAATCTCAGAGTGGATTAACAAGGGAGAAGGTTGACCTTGCCTGGAATGTGGAGCTAAGTTGGTGCGACGTGAACACTCAGGATGGTTGTTCTGAGGGGTGTTTGTTTGAACAGAACAGTTTGAGTATCTCCCCCCACTGAGTGCCCTTCTTATGCTGAGCTTAATGTATGAAATTGGTTTGAGAAACTCCTAAAATCTGTCTTTGACAGGCATCACATTTTTATTTTCAAGCTGCTCAATGAGAATACCTTTTTAAACTTGCACTCAAAAGAAAAGACAAAGCATTAACATCTTTTCATTGCTACCTAACATAGATAAGGGGTTTTGTACTTGAGTTGCAGGATATTTGATCTCTTTTTTGATCGTAAACCATGTCAGCTCTGAATATCAGTTTGCCATTTACTGTTGCCAAGGGTTGATGCTGCTGACTGTGAAATATTCTGATTATATTAAATACTGACTTGATATTAATTGAAATGCTTTAACTGTTGCATTTTAAGTCTTGTCATCTATTTGTGAGAAGGTGATGTGAGGGGAGGGTGGGAGGAACATAAAATCAAATTATTTTAAATGTATTTAACATGTAAATTCGGTGAGTAAATTAGTGTATATTCACTTTTATACCCAGATGGTGGTATTTCATCTGTGCACCATAGTTCTGAACTAATAGCCCTTCTCCAAGCCTCAGCTGAGAATGCTTTTTTTTCTTTTTTTAATGTTCAGTGTGTGTGTGTATTCAGACCTTGAGGGAAAGAATGCCTGCTGTGTCTAATTCCTCAGAGCTTCTCTTTGAACAAAGTTGCAACTAACACTTGGTCGTTTCATTGCTGTTCTGGTGATACATCTTCGTACACCTCGGTCCTTGGGCATTTTAGAAGTGAATGTTTTGTGTCAAACATAAAGGAGTGGAGCTAGCGTACACAGCCAGCTTTCCCAGTTTTCGTTATCTCTGAAAATTGTTTCTTTTCTCATAATTGCTGAGGCAAGCTGGCAGAATAATTGCTGCATGGACTTGAATGTAGATCGGTTTAAACTCATTGGCTATCCAGAAGGTGTTTCTGCCGTGTCGGCATTTGGCTTCATTGACAGCTTGGAAAAATATTTTTCCTTTCTATAAATTATACCAACTACTTCATAGAAAAAAGTGACAGCGTAAGATAATGCCCCGCAGTTGTCAATGACTACCTTAGATTAATGCACTCTCGGTTCCTTATTTAATGTGGTTTTAATTTAGGCTTTGCTGTATTAGAGGATAAGGGGCTCTTTCACCTTCCTGGGCTATCTGTACTTGTTTTAATGTTCATGGGGGTTTTTCGATGAGTTGGTTTCAGTTGCGTTGGTTTTGTTTTGGTTCACGGTACAGTCTTGCCTTTTCTCTGAACCAGAACTATCAAAATCTGGGGAAAAGAGGCCTCATCCCCCCATTCTACCCCCTAGTATTGTGCTGAATAAAAGGCTGTAATACAGATCCCCATCTGCTTCTCAGCTGCATTTGCTCCTGCCCATTCCTGCCCTCTTCCTATGCTATGTAATCATGGCAAGCATCTTTTGACATTTCTTGGGAATTTTACATACTAATTTTGTTGCATTGTTGAAATCCTCTTGCATGTCAATTTTTTAATCTGTGCAGGTCCACCTTGTTGGAGGCATTCTGATTTTGGTTTGTTGGGTTTTTTTATGAAAATGTTTCTAACTGAGAATAATTAAATTTTAAAAAATATTTTTTATCACTGTATTTATGGCAGCGGCACATCTTTTAAGGAAAATACATTTTAATAAGTACCTCATGCATCAGGCCTTTTCACAATTGATGTGAGCAGTATGAAAGAGGAAAACAAGATTTATGCTATCTCTTCAAAACAAAAGAGCATAGTGCAGCTCTTTTTTAAAGCCTCTTTTTAATGGGAATTTTAAATGAAGATAAAAGATAGTCTTTCTGAATCTTCTGAAATTATGTCATTTGTCTTCTTGGAGGCCGCTTCTACTGTTTTGCTAATGTGCAGTATATTCTATCTAAACAGAAGATCTTATCTGTCAGGGTATGAGGAGGTTGATGGAATATTATTTTTACGTGTTCTGCTGTGTTCTGCTAAAGGTTACAACTGATTCACTGTCTTTCACTCTCCCTCGCTGTAAAGCAGACACAGTGGATCAGGCAGGACATTGGAATCAATGGCTTTATACCTGAGGGGTTTTTTTAATGTTTCAAAGGGTTTTTTCATTTTGCACAATGAAATTAGGAAATATGTTTCTAACAAAGATGGGACAGAGATACATTTGCTGTTGCATTTTTTAAAAGTATTGATATTTTAAATGAAATTTATGTTCAATTTCCATATGGAATAAAGGGGTTTGGGTAGTTTAACAAAGCAAAGGCGTTATTTAAAGACTTAGTCTGGTGCAGACTGATGTTATACCCTGTGCATTCAGATTCTGCTGTGGTGAGCCCACTGTAAATGTGAGAGGTGTTACCTGTGGATATTAACCCATCAAGAATCTCCTACAGTGAGAAGCTGATATCCAGCCATCTAGATAAATAGGTGTGTTAGTCCCCCTTACTCCCTCAGAGGTGGGGATACAGTGCAGGTGGCAGGATCAAGCCTTAAACTGCCATCATCTTCTCTAATTCTCTGCATTGTATTCCAGTAATAATGAACTAGATTAAATGCAGTACAGCTAATATTTGATTTTGGGGAAAATCTATCCCTTAGCACTCAAATACTACTGGAGTATTTGGCTGGAAGCTAAGTAAATCATAGAATCATATCCACCAAGGCATGAGATCTTGGTGTGCTGGAGAGGAAGGAAAATTAACCTGTCCCGGATTAAAGCAGCGTCTCATAAAATCCCTGAAGAAAAGGCTTTCCCCCATTTTTATAATATAATTTTTTTTCTGCAGCTCTTTTCTCCCAGTTTGCAACTGGGTGTTCCTCTCAGATGTGTTTCTGCTGCCAGTGAAACCAAGTAAGGATGTGCCTCATGTGATGCTTTTGTGAGTGGCTTCAGGTGGAGCCATGCCAGTGCTGCCCTCCACTTGTAAACAAACAGCTCTCCTGTAATAGTGGCTTCCACATTTTCAGTGCAGGTAGAAACATTCCAACATAAATAACTGGGAAGGTTGTTCTGGAATGTCACTTGCAGGCACATTACTACATGTGAGGAGGAAGCAGGTAGGTGAGAGGAGACCCTGGGCTAGAGCATGGTGTGTAAATAATAAATTTCTGGGAATGCTGAATGTGCTGCAGGTAAAGAGGGATTCAGGCTGCTGGTGCCAGCACTGAAGGCCACATTTGGGGTGCCAGCAGCAGCTGGGTCCTGTCTTAGCTGCGGCCCTGGGGCAGAGGTGAGAGCACTGGCCACTGGGGGTCGGTGGTGTTCTGCACAAGGCAGCTGAGGGGTCACGGATCTTGGAACCGGATTTGGTGGTAATGAGGTGAGCAAAGATGTAATTTATAGTGAAAATGATGATTGCATCAAAGTTAAGCAAGTTGAATACACAGCTTTTCTTAAAGCTCTTTGGGGGAAATGGTTTTCTCTTTGCTTCCTCTAGAAATGAATAATCACTGTTACCACCTGGAAAATATTATTGTAACTTTTCTAATGCCGTGTCCAATTGCTGTGCTGACTTGCTGCCCTCATCCCAATTGTACAGAGGTTGCTATGACTCAGACACATCTTTTATGGGTCAGTCTGTCTTGGTTGTCAGAGTTAGGAAGGAAGGCAGTGCCTGACTGGCACTTGTAGTTTTAGAGACTGTTTTCGCGTTATTGTTCCCACACTCTGGATGTACAAATCTCAATTTGTAACTGGTAGGAATTCTTTTAATACTGAGATAAATATCATTGTCACTTTGAAGGGGTTTTGCCTTTAATAGGACTTATACCTGTTAATATGAACAGTGTTAGAGACATGCAATCTGTAGTTGTATGAAGTTTTACTACACTGAAAGGTTAGAAAGCTTAGAGCATTAAAGAAATCTGACAAAATGTTTGCAAAACAAAACTATGATTTTCTATCTACATAAATTAAAAGTGATTGATCAAGGTCTGTAAATCATACTAATGTATTTTTTAAATTAAAATAAATACACTAATACAATAATTGTATATGATAGTTTTATATCAGCTTGATTGTCTACTTTAATGGCAGGTTTACGTCCTTATAATTGGGGATATATATATTTATCCACCTCTTTTTAGAGGTATAAAAATGTCTAAAATTATTTGTAAATTATACTATTGTATAATGTTGTAGTGATAATATCTGTGAGAATGAGACAATCACACTGCCTAATACAAGAATCTAATTTAGATGTCTAAATTAGGAAGATAATCTTCCTAGCCTCTCTGTGTAGGAAGTGAAGAAAGAGGTTCCTGCTTTTTGTGGCTCCCTGGAGGAGCCAAACTGGCAGGCTGGGATTTGGCCCAAGGAAGAACTCGGCTCTTCCACTGCCTTAAGAAGGTCTGGGACATAAGGCTGATGATGAGCTGCTCCTAGGTCTGGAGGGTATGAGCAAGACTGGAATCCTCAGTCGTTAACACCTCTAGGCAAAACACAAATCTAACAACACTGAGAGCTGCTGGCTTGAATGTTCATGCCACCATTGCCAACGACTTGATTGCTGATTTGGAAATCTTGTTTTTACAGAATGGACTTTGATGATGAAGATGGGGAGGGGCCCAGCAAATTTTCAAGGTGAGCATTTACAAAGAGTTGGCTGAATCACTGGCTTCTTTCAGTGGGGAAAGACAGCTGTCTCATGACTGATGTTTTAAAAGCAATATAAGTATGGGTGAAGAACTTGCCAACAACTTGACCCAAATACTAGTTATTCATTTTATCAGCTTCCTCTGAAAATTAGGCATTCTGGCAGAAATCTGCCTATTGTAGTTATTGGCTTATAAAGCTGACAGTGTGTGTGCCACAATTTCACCCTGCAGCTATATCAAATGAGAAAACTTGTGATTTTTAGCTTATTTCAGCTGCTGTAGATGAACTTTGGTTATTTGACGTTGCTGAAGTTGTCTTTCGGCCACTGAAAATAAAATTTCATTTCTAATTTATTTCAGATGTTAATTGCTTGTTAAGACAATTTGACAGATCCTAGAGGTGGATTGTTTTATTAAAGTTAATGAGCTTTACGTTATATACCATCATGTGTAACTGAATAGTAAAAATTGACAAAAAAAAGGTTAATTAACATGGAATATTCAAAGCTAGAAATAAACGGTAAAGCCTCATTGCCATTTTTTTACTTTGCCTTTTTTTTTCCTGGTCACACTGTTTGCATTTTTTCATTAGAAACCAAGCAGCTGCAGTGAGGGGGTGTAGATACTTTGAGGCCTGTGGGTAACTGCTGATTATCCAAATTGTAATTGCAGCTCTGTAGCAGCAGCCATGTTGAAACACAGCTGTCACTGTAGGGTTTGACAAGGTTGTTCCAGTCGGTCCAAAACAGAAGTGTGCTGAAGATACACTGTGACACCATATCATAATTTACTGGACAAGACCAGCAGCACTCCTGTTTGGTTGATGTCATTTACAGAACCAGTCCCTAGTGTTAAAACTGGTGATTTGAGGGCTTAGCCCTAATATTTGCTAGAAGGCATATGTTAAGGGAACAAGATTTGTGAGGTATGGGACCTGATTTGTGCCTGCACAAGCACCAGGGTTTCTGGGCACACTGGTACACGTGTGTTGGTCTGTCCCCATGCTGGTTTTGGCCTTTCAAGGTTTGGTGGTGGGTTGAGCCAATAATTCCATTGCTTTTATTGGAGAGGTATGCTGTGCTGTGCTTAGACTCAGTTGATTTTAGGTGTCAGATCAAAACCAGAAATTTAAGTTCTAAATGCTGTATAGACCCCAGATTGTTCTGTTGTTAGAGTACAGCAAAACCATGGAGAGACACCCAGGGCTATGTTCAGACATCCTCTTCTAGTTGTTCCCTTCTCCAGATCGCTCACATGACTTACTCCTAGCTCGTTTCAGTCAAAATTATTTGGTTATCAAAGAGCAGCTGTTTAAATGTTGAAGCTAACCCAGCTGGCTTTGACTGAAGTGCCTGAGGGAGCATGTGTGCAGAGGTCAGCTGGGAGACTGGAAGGGAAAAACCAGGAGTTGGGGGCAATAACATCTTCAGCCCAGTCAAGCAGAGAAGGATGAGTAGGCAAGCCCCGGGCTCGTGGGAGCACAGGAGTAGTGGTGTTAGCACAGTGCTCCACGGGAGGTGACACTCTCTGCTTCTCAGGGCTCCAAGCTCGGCTCAGGTATCCCTGCATGGCACCTCGTCCTCACACGGAGCCTGTGCACGTGCTTCCCCCGTAATGTGCCCATGCCTCACTGAATCGGTCTTGTTGCTGAAAATTGCTCAGACTCAGTCTGTTCTCTGGGCAGAGTCAAGGGGGATAAAGTGGTGTTGTCACTTGAAGGTTTTGAGGGTGCTGGTGTTGAACACAGCATAAAGAAATACAGCTCAAGACTTGCTTAAGCTTTGTCTTTAGTGTTTGAATGAGGAACCTGCATAGGTGGATTACTTAAAATTAGTTTTAATTCATTTGAGACAGAAAAAAGAAAAAGTTCCGTTTTGATTTGTTAGAAGAGGAAAAACATGCTTATTTAGGCTGTATTACTTTTTTAGCTAATACATGGGATCTTCATAGGCTATCTGTTGTAATAAATTACATCATTTTGGAAAGGTGTAATTCTGATACAAAATCTCATTTAACTGTTCTTGAGCAGTTATACTCTTCACTTCTAGAAAAGCCATTACCTTATTTTTGTGTTTTCCAAAACATACATTTTGTGTTTTGGAACCGGCAGTTTGATTTTAAACAAATGAGACTTTCCGTAACTATGCTAGCAAAATCTAAATTCAAATTATTGGTATGTTTTTTAGGAAAGGGAAAGAGGAGCAGCATGTAATTTTTTACTGAAATGTCACATTGCTGCTTGTCTTTGGGACAATGCTTCAGAAACTGTGAAGCTTTAGTCCCACAGGACGAAAGTCCCATTGGTTTGAATTTCCTCCATAAAGGTGCTGCTCAAACACCACACACACCTTGCTGGGCATCAAACTTCTGTTGATTTGTGTAGGAATGAGGTACCTGTTTACTTCTAGGGGATTAAGCCACTTTAAATTTCACTTTTATTTACCCAGCAGTTTCGCCTGCCTGCCTTTTGCCAGCGTCCACAACAGTCAGTGCAGTGTCTGTACCTCCAGAACTTTTTCCTGAAGGCTCCCTTACATAAGGCATCGCCCTTCAGCCGTGTCTCTGCCCTCCTGTGTTATCTGTAGACCATCAGTGCCCTCTGCTGAATGGAGGGAGCTGTGGTTGCAAGCTGGAACAGATACAGCCCGTTCACTTCCAGCACAGCAGTGAATATTTCATGGCCTGCTGTGGATAAAAGCTCACTGGTGTTTTCTGTACTGGTGCTGCTTGTTAAGTTTCCCAAGAAATCAGTGTATGTCGAATTGTTTGCTTAAATCCACTGAAATGTGTCTTCTGTTTTTTTAAATATACAAATGAAGCTTCTGAATTGGCATGGCTTGGAAGCATCATCAGACTCTGTGTTTTCTTTGCTGTATCATTCTCATTCCCTTGTTTTTCTTGCTGTTCTTTGTAATGGTTTGCAGTTGTGAATTTTTTTGCTTTCTGCTGTGTGTTGGCTATCGTGCAGTGCATAACCCTTGTTGATTGATATACTATCTTTTGTTTCTAGGTATGATGGTGATCAAATCACTGGTGATAAGGAAAAGTTTGCAAGGTAGGCGTGTCCTGTAGAGCTCTTCTGCTGAGAGAAAAGAGGGGGATGTTCGTGCCCAAAAAATCTCAGTACGTGTGCCTTAGCTTAGAGAGAAGGTTATTTTGTTTTAGGTGGGTTGATGATCAAGGTACTGCTGACACAGAAGGGCAAGGTAGGAAAAAAGGAAGTCAAGTATGGTTTGCTCTCATTTTTCTTTTATATGATGCTGTTCATACTGATCTTTTGGCTGTTCCAAAACCGCCTGAAGTCAGAAATACAAAACCTAAGTGGTCTTGGATCAGCTCCCCAGTACCCCAAAATTTAATGTCCCTCCATAATTTCTGTATAAAAACAAAGTTAGAAATGACAGAATTAGGGCATCATTCTGTACAAATTTGTGAATGCCAGGGTTCCTAGGACACACACTTTAGAAGAGGAGCACAGCCCCTCCTTTTCTTTTAAGGATTTAAATTTGAACTAGTTCCAGGAAACTTTTGGGGTATTGTCTGCTCAAACATTTTCACAGCCAGTAGATTAACATGCCGTTCCTTTCTAGCTTTTAAGATCATAAATGAAATGGACTGTTGGGGTACTCATTTTCTCTCAGGAAGTTTTACAGTCTCTTTGTTTACTCTCTATAATGGTTGTTTTCAATGTCCAGAAGTATTAAAATACTTGAGTGGTAGACAATGTATTATGTACTTTAAAATGTGAAATATGTGTTGAATATGTCTGTTCTTTGTCTCTCTCTCTTTTTTTCTTAATCACCGCTTCTGTGAAAATGCTGAACTTAGAGCAAGCTTTCATCATGTAAAAAGGCTTTTTTCTTCTCTGTGTCCATGTTTATCTGCATGTGCCAGCTGGCATGTACACACGTGTGCTCTGTGTACATGTGCACTGTCACACCAGCTGTTCTGCTTGGTGTGTGAATGATCCAGCTCCCACAGGCCCTGCACCCTCCTACATCCGTGCAGACCCACACGAGGACTGTTCCTCAGCCAGGTGAAATGAAAGGGTCACTATTACGATGTCACAGACAAGTGACCTCAGGCAAGGCTTGGCTGTAATTTACTGAGCAGCCGTGGGCTGTCATAGCTGGGTTTTCTTCATATCACACAGTAAGCACAGGAATAATAACTCTGCGTGTAGCCCTAACAAATGGTATTTCTGGAGACACGGTGCCTCACGCATGTAACACCTGTATGTGCAGGGGCAGGATACCTAAAGCAGGGCAAGCCCATGCATTCCTCTATTTCAGGAAGCAGCATAAAATTCTTTCCTGCATTTTAAGAAAAGGCTTCAGTCCTAAAAGCAGTCAAAAAGTGTGCCAAGCCTAGCTTCTGCTTTCATGTTCAGTGTTCATAGCAGTCAGCTCCAAAGAATGTTGCGGTTTCTTTTAATGTTGTGTTATCACATCAGTCAATGCTGGTGGACTCTCCAAGTGATCACCTCTCACATCTTGTTGGATCAGCCAGCGATCCCACAAGACAATGCCATGCACAGCTCATTGAAATCAGTGGAAGATGCTGCTTTGACAACTGAAGCATCATCTACCTGTCGTGTACTTGTATTTAGCTGCCACCTGACAGGTACAGTATAAGAAGAATAAGTGCTGGGCACTGAAGCATTCTAGGTCCATTTGGACCATTTCAGATGTGTATATTGATGTGATTCCTTAGTGCTGATCAAGCAATGGTGATTTCCAGAATGGGAAAACTGAACTGTGAGATCTTCATTTCTGAAAGATTCTGATGGGTGCCCATTTTGGGATTTCTCAAATTTGACTCGCCACCTCAGCCATATGATTCCTCTGAAGGACGAGAACATTGCAGCCCAGCCCAACTTGGGGCAGCATCAAGTACTGTCATTGTTGCTTCCCTGCTGTGCTAAATTGTCCCTGAACGTAAATTCCGGTCTATGTCTGACAAGCCAGATGTTTACTTGCTGTCTTTCGTACTCATTTTATTTATTTATTGGGATTTTTTTTTTTTGGTATGTACTGTTATCCCATATATGGTCCCAGCGCTGCAGTCTGATCCTGCAGGCATGTAGTGACTCCTTGCAGAGATGTGGGATGTTTCAAACAGCATTGTTTGGGATCTGTGTTGTCATTGAGTGGAGTTTTTTTTCGTAAGTCAGTGCTGATGTTTCCTGCTGACCTGATCCAGTTGTTAGTGAGAGGTTTCCTCTGAAGGGCACCTTTTATAAGCAGCTGAGAGATGCATCACAGCAAATTTGGGAGTTTGACTGGAGTTGGCAGATGTCAGTTCCTCACATATTTCTACTTCATTTTTGTCCTTAAACCAAAGGAGATTAAACTGGTTGAGAGATTAAGGCCACAAGCCAATAAGTAGAAATACAGGTTCTTTTCACAGCTATGGGCAAATCATATTTATCTGTCTGTGGCCTGGATTTACTATCTGTAAACTGAGGGATAACAGTGGTTGGCTTTGTAAAGCACTTTGCTCTCCTGGGGTGCAAACAGCAAAACAAGTGTGAAGTATTATGATTCATTACCTCCAATTCAGATTCTTCCACTGCTCACGTCTCTTTTCTGTTGCTTTGGTGTTTCTGTAAATGCTCAGGGAGAACCACAGTGAGATCGAGAGGCGCAGGAGGAATAAGATGACCCAGTACATCACCGAGCTGTCGGACATGGTGCCCACGTGCAGCGCCCTGGCTCGTAAGCCTGACAAGCTGACCATTCTTCGCATGGCTGTTTCCCACATGAAATCCATGAGGGGCACTGGAAACAAATCTACTGATGGGGCTTACAAGCCTTCCTTTCTTACAGAACAGGTAGAATTTACAAAAGTGTTGGTTTTCCCTGGTTTTTTGGTCTTAAAAGATATGAAGAGATGCTGAGAGGAGTAGAGCCTCCAGTTGATCCTTCACTGTTGTGTAGCAACTGGTACCAGTTACATATCCAAGGTGTGAATACAGTCAGTGTTTTGTGACTGTTTGGACTTGATCTTAACACTATGACACATCTTTCTTTTTGGAGAAGCAGATTGGCATTCTTATCATAGAGGTCTGTCCACCTGAAGAACAAGTCATTCGCTGCTTCACAGAAAGGAATTTTCACCTCCAGGTCTGGGTTCATCCCATCCTAACAAAGATTCTCTAAAATAAGTAAAAATGAGTCTGGAAAGACCTGCCTCTCTCTCTGGGGATTAGAAGAGGGTTAAAAACATTGTTTAGTCTTAATGCTGGAGTTCCCAGCAGCTGAACTGGGCAGAGATGAATTCCATCTATACTGGCTGAGGTACTTCCTTAGTTACATTTTTGATGGAAGAAGGAAGATGCACCCAGTGCTTGAAGGAAGACCGTGTTTACTGAGCACGTTGAAAATTCCTACCACCTCCATTGTTTTTGAAGTCCTATGGGTGTAGTGTTCATTTTTGTGGTCTGAAGCGATTTAAGCACTTACACATGGAAGTTATGGCTGGAGGCAATACTTCTTTCTCTTAGATAAACAGCAGCTGCTGCTGACCTCTCAGTGCTCACAACTGCTAATTCCAGCTCTCCTGAAGTGTGTTTCTGGAGGGACTGTGCCATTCTGCTGGTGGCATACCCTAGACACTTCTCATTGCAATTCGGTTTTTTTTTAAATCTTGCAGAATTACAGAGCTTGTTTTCATCTTTTTTAATAATGTGCAAAACTGGTTAGATCGTCCTCAGTATAGTGTGGCCAGTTGTGCTGTGAGGTTTTTTGTTTAGTCAGTGTTTCAGGATCAATGTGCTTTCTCTGTAATAAAGTAGCAGAAGTTGACAGTCTGTTGAGTGTTTCTTGAGATGAGTTATCCATGTCTTAGGAGTTTGCCAGGTTTTTATCCCCACCTTATCAGCTAATATCTACCGCTCGCACACTAACCCTGCTGAGCTCTCTCACCTGGAATGGGACTCAGGTTGTGCAGAGCTCTGTGTTTGAGTTCCAGGTGCAGTATCTTAACAGGCTCTGGTGGTCACTGGAGCCGCCAAAGGCTGTTCAAGCTTCTTTTCCAGGAGTTGGAGTGGTAGTTATCATCCTTTGCCATGAGAGGTTTTCAAGCTCTGTTAAGGGAAGCGAGTATTTCTGGGTGATGCTGAGGTTTCATACTCACAGGCTGGAAAAAGAAAGCAAAAAGCTGTAGAACGTTCTTGCGTAGTGGCTCAGGGCCCCTAATAGAAGAAGAGGCTGGGGCTTCTTTCCTTGTTCCCATTGCACTTTCTGTCTTTTACCCAGTGACTGTTTAATTTACAAACAGAGCTCATCCTGAGCAGGGCCAGGGGGAACCAAACTAGAAAGTCTTATTGGTTTCTTTCCAATTAAATTATTCAGGACGTTTAATTAAGGGATGAGTTTGCCATGGGTTAGAGATGTTCATTTCCTCTGTTTGTACTCTGAAAGATCTTTTTATTTTTTTAATGTTGGATGCCTATCACAAAATATGCAGTGAGTATTAGTTGTTTATTTTCCTAAAATGCGTAGAGATCACCAGATGAAAGGCAATAATGGAAAATAAAATGTTATTTGTTATTGAGATGGGCAATTTATGCCTTGCTGCAAGTTTGATTGTATTATTACATCAGTGAAAATTTCTGTCTAGGTTTTGATCAGCTACTAAGATCACAAGAAAACAATATTCTCTGACAATGACAGATATTATATTTAATTCCCTTTCCTTGCTGGCATTCTAATCAAATCCTTTCTTTGGAAGGAACTGAAACATCTTATCCTGGAGGCTGCAGATGGGTTCCTGTTTGTAGTTGCAGCTGAGACAGGAAGAGTGATCTACGTATCAGATTCTGTGACTCCTGTGCTAAACCAGCCTCAGTCTGAATGGTTTGGCAGCACTTTGTATGAACAGGTTCATCCAGACGACGTGGAAAAGCTGCGAGAGCAACTTTGTACATCTGAAAACTCTATGACAGGTCAGATATGTGTGATGTATGGTTCTGTGTGTTCAGGATCCCTGGAGAGCTTTTCCTGACATTCAGAATGCCTGGTTTAAAAATCTGGTTACAGTGAAACTCAGCTAGATTAAACTGTGTTTTCTTGCAGGCAGTGCAGTAATATAAATCTTTTGAGTGACTGCAGTTTGCTTCCTATTCATTTGACTTCAGTCAAACCACCTTCATGTAGCTCTGCATTCAAACTCTGGTTTGGAATCTGGATTGTTCTCAGGCTTGGTTTGGAAATCTAGATTGTTTTCATTTCATCCTCAATGAACTTGTGACTTCTTTACAAGTATGTGTTTCTTTAGGGCAGTGTTTAATTTAAAGTCAGAAATCATACTTTAGACTTTCATGTTTTCATACAAGTTCCTTGTGGTTTGCTAATTGGAATCTTGAGGGGAAAAAAATCCAGTGTTTGGCAACTGAAAATATACTGGATTTTAATCATGAGGCTCCTGTGCAGTAGCACAAGTTACCTGTAAGTTGATTACCTATCATGTTGCACGTAAAACTAAATCATATTCATATCTCCTCTACAACTCTGGCTTTTACAGTTATTCACGCTCAAAGCTGCCGATAGGAAACTGCCTTGTCTTTAATAGGATATGTGTGTGTTAGGCCTGTGAGAATTAGCTAAATCCTGTTCTAACTCAGACTTGGAAAGGAGAAAACTCAACTTCTCTTTTTTATTCTTCATGTATTATGTTTATAGGTGAAGGAAAAAATGGAGGGGATAATATTTAAAAAAACCCTGATCCTTGCAAAAGTCACATAATTTCTCTTTGCTTTAGTAGTTAAGATTTCTGACCTGGTCTGCTGGAAGTTTTGTGGTGTTTCATAACTCAAAGGACAGTGATCCAGTTTTGAGTGAACCTGCACACTGTTTACAGCTTCCATGTCAAAACAGTGCCAAATTCATGATTTCCTGTGGTTTGAATGTGATGTGGTTTTGGCAGAGCTTTCATGTATTCGAATTGGAAGCTCAAAGCAAAATTCTGTGGTGAAAATCCAGATGGATAGAAACCAAGTGAACAGTTAGGGGAACCTGTGCAGGGGAAAACAGCTGAGTTTCATACCACAAGACTTGCAAAAGAGCACAACCTCTGTTTTTGTTATGTAGCCTGTAATACATTTTAATGTACGCACCATCTTGTCCAAGAAGCAATTACTCCAGAGCCTCAGTGAACCGTCATGTTTTGACTTCCAAAAGTGCTCAGTTATGGGACTTAACCTGCTCAAACTAGAACTGGACTAGACAAATGCAGAGCACTTCTGAAAACCCAACTGTGTATTTTTTCCAGCCGTAGCTATGGGCTTTTCTTCTGCACTGAATTGATCTGTAGCCAGTGGAAAGAGACGTTCAATAGTATTTATAGAGCTAAATCTTTTCCCTGCCTGAGTCTCTTGGAGTTGTCAGATTGACACAGAAGGCCTGTAAATCTGGTGTACGTGGACAGCTGAACATTTTCCCAGCATGAGAAAAGCAGGGGCGCCTGCTCAGCTTTTTGAGTACTTTTGTTTTAAAGGTGTGGCTGGTGAAGTAATTTTGTGTACAGGTAGTTCTGTCGGTCTGTGGAGCATATAGATAACCAGAAAGCTCTAGATTTATTGTTTTAAACTTGTATTTCCTTGACTCCATAAGGAACCATTAAATAAGAGAAGCAGTCTTCTATAAGGACTGTCAGTCCAGCCTCAATTTGTTTATAAGCAGCATGCAGCAGGACTTCAGCACCATCACTCTTGCTCCTTTGAGATATCTTTCTAGGAGAAAGGTGATTCTAGAGTCCATTCAGCCAGTTACACTTCCCTTGCTGTAACACAGGCCATATTGAGAGCAGCAGCTTTGTAATAGGTACTGAATGAAATATTGCAGTGACCTGAAATAACGTGTGCCTTAGTGACGTTTTAAAAGATGTCAAGGAGGCGAATGCATTTCCTCTCATTTGGTGTTTATTAAACCAAGTTTTCCTTGGCTTTCCAAAGGCATGTTTCATGCAGAACAAAGAGCAGTGTAGAGCTTGAAAGTGATGGAAACCACAACCCAGTCAGCTGCATCTGAAATATTTTTTGCTTGAAGTGAAGTTCACTTCAGGCAGTGGGAACATCCTCACCTTTTAGTGACGTCTGGCTGTTGAGCACAGGATCTGCTTAGGGAAGAGATTTTCAAATGAAAGTGTAACATTATGTTATGATTTTTAATTTTGCTCTCTTCCTCATGTTCTCAGGGTCCATTTTCTCAATCCTATAACCTCGCCCTTCAGCCCCTGAGCTGGGGAAGCAGTGACAGCATTTTGTCTGAGGAGAAACTTCACTTGCGCTGCAGCAGATCAGAGCCGTGTCCTTTGGTTGTATTTGTCTTGTTACAAGTACTGATCATTAGTGCTGTATTGCTGGGGTTTTCCCAGCACCTCTTAGCAGTCCTGCTACCCAGAGATGCTGCTCCAGACCCTGAGAACTTGGGAGGCTGCCACTGCCAAAGGGGAGTGACAGAGAACAAGCCAGCGGAGGAAGCAGGCTCCTGCTCACATTTCTGCCCCCAGGAATAAGACTGGGACTGGGGCTGTGCTCACATGAGCATTTGTTTGGCAGTCACACAGCTTATGCAATCCTCACCTCAGTTCACCCTCTCCTCCTTTGGCATTTGTGTGGTACTACATATGAGTCACATCAAGGGACTGACCCGCTGAAAGCCAAACTAAGCTAAAACCCCTTGCTTTTAGTAGAGACAACTCTTTGGCCCACCTTATCGTGGGTTTTCGTGAGCTCTTCTGAGTGCTAATGCCAAGGAGAAGCAGGAAGTGAATAGTTAGGAGGAGACAGGACTTCAGGAGCTATAAAATATATGTCGAATTGAAGTGCCTGTTAACCATGGCCTCAATCACGTCGTGTGTTTGGGGAGTTAATTGCTTGCTCTTCTTTGAACTCTTAGGATATGGGAAGGACGGATAGTTTCTATTTCATTTTGTGTCCTTGGAGAATTTATTCCCTGGAAATGGAACAATTGTCTGCTTGTTTATTATGCATTAATTGCTAACACATTGTATCAACAGGAAAGCTGAACTGTGAAGTGTATAACGGTTTGAAATGATCTAGAAGAGAGCAGCTGAGCCGTGATGATGGCAACAAATTGAGTTCCCAGAAAGTCTTTATGTGCATCATGTGCATGATTAATCAGAATGGGGCAGATATTCAGAGTGATAATTCACTTTCCCTCTTTGTTCTTGAAAATCTGCAGATGTCAAAATAAATCACTTCAAATATGGATGAAGATCAGATCCCATGGGAGGATCTGTTAGCAAAGACCTCTTTGCATTGAGGGTGCACTGGTGGAACTTTGGTGGATGTTGGGTTCAGGTGCAGGCTCAGTCCTAGTGCAAATGAGAGTCTCTCAGTTGCAGACAGCAAATCTCTAATGGTGCAAGGAGCAGACAGAACTTAGATTTAAGTGCAGAGAAAAACCACTTTTGAAGAATTCCTCTGCTACATTAACTTTCAAAAAAAATGACTGTGCAAGTATTGTAGTAGACTGTCTGTTAAAATACAGTGTTCCAGAGCACTTTGCAAGACCGATTTCTACAAATCTAATTCTCCATAAGTAGTTAATGAAAGAATAGAGTGATGAATACAGACACCTCTGTATAGTTGCCTGGAAATACTCCCAGCGATTCCATGATGTGTCTGAGATGTGCTTGTCAGGGCTGTAAGATCCCTGTTCCTGCACCCAGCATCTCCAGTGGTGCAAATGGGAAACACCCAGGTTTGTTATCTTCAATTCTGAGCTGCAGACAGCACGGCACATACAAATCCAGCTATAACATCTCACTTCAGACTCACCCTCTCTGCTTAGGCGAGGCAGGGAGCAGCCTATGTAATCCCACCCATGACAGAGGCTCCTCAGGGCAGTCAGGTTCCCCAGGAGTCCTTGCAAACTGTTCCAGCTGAACAGTTAAGGGATGCTGAAAGTGCAGAGCAGCGACTGCAAGAAAATGATGAGAACCAGAACCTCTACAGCTTTCATTTTCAAGTGATTTAAAAATGACTAAGTCACTTCACTTACTAGCTGAAAAAGATCAGTTGAGGTTACTTCTGGACAGAACTTGTATGCCAAGTTTAGTCTTGGCCTGATCTTTTATTGCCTTATTTTCTAAATGCGACAAAGTAGAATTTTACGATGGAAATGGTGACTGACCACAGCAAAAGTTGAGCTGATAGGTATCCTTTGAGAAGAAAAGAGTGTTGTGTGACAATTTTCTGTTCTGTGGTTCGTGTATATTATGGAAGCATCACTCCATGTTATACAAGCAGAGATTTGAACTGGGAACCTGTCTCACAGAACCTTCTAATAACATGTTGTCTTGCAGTGATGATTTCAGCTTAGGCAGTTTTCTGTCCAGCTGCAAACTCTTGTTACCAAGCATTTTGTAGACACAGCCACAAAATCCAGATGTTGTAGATTGAGTCAAATTGTAAAAATGTGAAAATTAGTGTTCAGCTCGAAAGAGGGCAGTGCCAGAGACCAGAGGCTCACCAGTGGAGAAGCAGAGTAAGGCATTGCACAGCACTGAACAGATGATCAATAACCATGTGAAAGAGAAGATGAGGGATAACTTTTCTCCTCAACACGTACTCTTCCTGAAAGTCGGCACAGGATTTTTTGTGCTGTGAGCTGCCTTATACTGCCATGTCTGTTTTCCAGCTCTGATTTCTGCGTGATCTGTCTTAGAAGACAGGGGGTGGTTCTCACATTGGCAACCAGCCAAGTGAATGCAAATGTGTTTTGAACTTTGACTTTCCATGAATTATTTAGAACTCCAGCTGATAGAGAGGAGAGCTGGATGAGACTCCTGTTTGGCTTCACATATAAAATTCTCCAAAGAAATTCAAAGACTGAGTTGAGGCATGACAAGAAACACAGTCCTGGCAAATACAATTCTGTCCTGCCTTAAATGTCATCATCAGTAATAGTAAAACTCATGTCTAATGGAAAAGTAATCTCAAAACAATGTATGGGTTGAGTTCTGCACTATACTGGCAAACCACTGTATTAGTTTCTCCACATCCACTTAAAAATTGGATCATCCTATTTATTAGAAAAAAAAGAGGGTAAAAAAGTCTATTGCAGGTATTTGTGTCAAAAGTTCTATACCAAAAATATATTGTCAGAAGGTCTGTCTTTTCCTTGGTCTTTTGTAGACATTAATATATTTGTCAAAGACTGATATTTTCTACTCAGAGCTCTGAACATTCCTTGAAAAAAAAAAGGAAGAGAAATAAAAAATCCCTTTTTCCAGGGAAGTGTATTCTTGCTGAGACAGTTGACTAAACAGGAAACTGTCGTAGAGCTCCTTTGGGACATTTTTCTGTAGCCTTTGGTTCTGAAGAGCACATATATCAGAGGTTTATGCATCAGAAAGGTACTTTGCGTGTGAGGGGCTGTTTCAACTGACAGCACTTGATTTCTTTATTATTATTATTTTTTTTCCTTCTGTCCATGAGCTCTTTTAAGTACATGAACCCTAAAGAACCATGTGTCTCTGAAACGTGCCCAGCCCAGCAGATTAGGACGTCGGAGAACAGAGAATTAAAACCAGATCCCAGTATGTTTGATTTTAACATCTTAGTGCAGGATGACTGACCTAGTAAGACTGTTGCCTCTGGGCAGGTAGGGGATGAGTTGTATAATATTTTGTTTATAGAGAGTTAATAGCTACTTGTGCTTTTTATCCCAGGATAAAACAGAGGTTCCTCATCGGCTGTTTTCACTGAAAGTCCACAAAGCATCACAACCTGTAGAGTTAGGACAAGCAGGCACCCAGTAAACAGCACACAGCAAAGCTGCTGGGATGGGGAGGAGGGAAAGTTTCCATAGACATGATATGTCCTGAATTCTTTTATGTCTCTGCAGAACTGTCCAAGACTTGATTCAATATTTTATGGGATTTTCCACCCACCCACACATACCCACACAGCCCCCACTTTATTCCTTGGAGAGTTGGAGGCTGGAGACAGCTGTGTCAGGATTATTGTACCTGCAATAGAAGGTAACAGAGAGATTTTTGAAAATAGATGCTTTGACACTGTGGTTGCTCTGAAAAAGAAGGAACAATTCTTGAAACATACTGCCATGTATAGAATATATATGAGTGATTGATGTGAACAGCATATTTCAGGTTCCAGTCTGTTTTTACTGTAGAAAAAGCCCGTTTTGGCAAGGCATCTTTTTGTCTTTTAAGTGTGAAATCTGGAAGGAGATTTGCCTTGTTGTTGACAACTACCAAATCATCATGTGATACCTGTTTTTCAGTAGAGCTATGTGGTCCCACTGGCATTGTGCGGAGTGAAGAGGGCGTTTCAGATGTGAGACTTTCCTTCCACACCAGCCCATTGCTGTGCTGTTGTTCCAAAGAAAAAGACCTGCCCGCATTTTTGTGGACTGCTTGTTCTCATAGCAGGAAGGTCACAGTGCCAGCCAGACATGGCCTTAGAACTTGGGCAGTGCCAAGCATAGGAATTTGTGGATTTTCAGCTTTAGTCTGTTTAGCCCGCAGGATTTTTACATGTAGGATGGAGGAAATGAATGTCCTGCTTCTTCCATCCCCATTCTGTTTGCGAGTAAATGAATTAGTGCAGGAAACAAGGAACCTGTGACTGTAGGGCATCCTAGAGTGCCATTCCTGCCCTTTGACACACTAGACAGTAACACAGAAATGAGAAAAAACACAGTCTGCTCTCAAAAAAAATTGGTACTTTCAAATGATCGTATTTTAAATGTATGGTACATTTAATCTCACAAACATTCCAAGAGAATTTTGTTTTCCTTTGGCCTCTAGGACTGTTTCTGGGGGCAAAAAAAATTCTAAACGCTGGGAGAAGCCAAGTATGTATAAAGCAGTTCAAAAGCAACTCCTACACAAACACAGTGACCCAGTGGTCTCCCTGCTGCTGACACATTCCATTTGGGTGGATAGTACTGGAAGGAAAACCAGTGATAATAAATTGCATTTTCTAAAAATTACTTTGGTAATTATAATGGTGATTTAAAGAGATTAGTACATGCTTTTACCAAAACAAGGAAACAACTTTAGCCTAGTACTCCTGAGACAAACTTGCTACACCTGATTAGCATTAGGGAATGCTTTTAGGGTGAATTTTCAGGTGTTTGGATATGCATGTGCAAGTGGGTTTTGTGGTTGCTATTTCTATTCAGTCTTCACCTTGAGTTTCCCGCTCAGAAACTGCTGCAATACTTGGGTGTGTTATCACAGATGTTGGACTGGATCGTTTTCACTTGCTAGGTTTCAGGGGTGGTGGGTACTTCTTTAATGTTCAGTATTTGTTCAACCTCCTCTGTTTCGTTAAACACGATGAGAAATGTGGAGTTAGTGGGTTTTTTCCCCCCTTTCAAAAATACTGGTGTTTTACAAATACCTGAACAACTTCTTTGGTTAACACATTGGCAATAAAACAGTTCAAGTGTGCCTCTTGAAGGATTTTGGCACTGGCAAACTTGCAGCCTTCTCAGGTGCTTCACTGCTTTGATGGCAACAGATGCTGGGAGAATGCAGCCTTAACATCTGCCTTGTGGAACAGGAGCTTTGAATGTTATGTTGTCTCAATGAAGTCAATACAGGGCACTAAAATATTTTATTATTTGTGATGCATTGTAGTGGGAGGCGTGGGGAGGAGGGGTGCCTTGTGTGTGGTAGTATCCCACCCATAATTGATTTGTCTCGTGCTGCTGTCGTCTCTCCATCCTTAGCTGAGGCTCGGCTCTGTGGCAGCAAAGACAGCACTTCTTGGCCTTTGATCCTTCCCTGGCCTGCCACCAGCTTGCTGAGACCACAGCTGCCACTTGCTCCTCTCTGATACCCTGCACGGAGCTGCGTGGAGGGACAAGCCTCCGGTGTGGCAGCTCACAACCAGAGTGGGAACATGGCCCACGGGCAGGGTTCTTCGGCTTGAGCTGTTTTATTGCAGTCCCTGGGATGTGAACTTATGTCATCAAACATTCTTTCTATTTTCATAATGTGGAGACTTTTGCATGTGATTTTTAAGTGTCTTGAGTCTTCAAATAGAGAATTAAAACCTATAATATGTTTGGCCCCACACACCTTATTTTAATTGAACTAAAGAAGTAGCGTATAAAAACAACCAGACAGCATCCTTGAGCCTTTTTTTCCTCCCTTTCTTTCTCTTCTCATGTGTTTAAATTTAATTCTGTCCACAGCAAAATATCTTACAAGGTCATCTTGTGGTCATTATTTATTTCCTCTAATGAACTATTCCATGGTGTGTCACCACAGCCAGATTTCAGAACCAGACAATACTAGTATTTACTAATAAAGCATAAATCCTGGTTACTTGAGTTTGATAATGAAGTACAAATAATATAGAATGCCAGGAGCTGAAGCTTTTTTGGCAAAAGGGCTTTTCAGTAAAGCTTCTTGCTGAGCATCCAAGTGAAACAAATAGGTTAGTTTAGAAGCTACTTACAACCTTTATGTATTGATTTATTATGCAGCTGTGAATGGTAAAAGAATAAATTACATATGCCGGTGTTATTTTGGATAGCTGTTCTGTCCTGGGACTATCTGCTGATGGTGCTTTGGAGTTTCTGGGGTTTCCATCTCTTTTTCTAGTTACAGACAGTCCAGCTGTCTTTTGAGGAGCTGTTTGTACCTTAGATCACTAGCAGGCCTTACTATGATAGTTTTTTCCAGCTCAGTCTTTCCTTTAGGTACATCTGATATTTGTGACAGGAGGGCTACTCCAGCTGCCCAAATCGTGGAACCATGAACTTTGTTATAGGTGCTTGTTTAGGGACGGAGCCTGAAAACACCTGCAGAGATCACAGATAGATGCTGTGTAGTTATGTCTAGGGAGACCTTACACATCTGTATGGACTTCTATAAGCTATTTTATTTAATATTCTGAATGTGTCTCATATTTTAAGTAACCATTCTTGAGAGTTCAAAATACGCTTAGTTAAAGTGTTTTACGGGTTGATTTTTTGAGGGTTTTTTTGTGTTACAACTTCACTTTCAACATATGCTTTGAATTATTTGCTCCAGTTTCAAGTCCAGTTTTTCCAGGTCCATCAGCAGAGAGGCTTGCATGTGATCTGTAACACTATCCCTTCAGATAGTCCCTTAAAATTAACTGAATAGCAAGGCTCAAAAGCCCACATAGTTTCCTTTTTAATTTAATTAAAATGATGCATATTTGCCCAACACTGTGGAGAATGACATGATGCAGACTGGTTAGTCAAACATGAAGGCAGGCACAGCAGGGACCTTCTGGCCTCGTGAGCTCTTATAATAACGAGTTGTATTAAGCAAACAACTGTGTAACACGAGGGGTTTCTTACTGAAAAACAAGAGGGGGTGAGAAAGCTTTTCAATTTCCCCCTTGTGGGTCAGTGTCTCCAGTTGGGAAGTAGGGAACAGACAGATATTTAAAAATAGGTGCATTTCAATTGCATTACTTATTTTTTATTTTTTTAACTTCACTGCTGATTGGATCAACTCTTCATTCTATTGTAGGAATGTCATAACTTGACTGTAATGCTTATACAACGCCTTTTGCAATTAGATGATGTAAACCTTAACATATTTAGAGAGGTTCAAGTAATCCCCCTGAGAAGCTAGGCTAGTGAGGAGAGTGAGCTTTGATGGTTTATATTTATAATCATGGAATAGTTTTGCTTGGAAAGGACCTTAAAGATCAGCTCGTTCCGTGCTCCCCCCCCCACCGTGGGCAGGGACACCTTCCACCAGACCGAGTTTCTCAGAGCTCCATCCAACCTGGCCTTGAACACTTCCAGGGAAGGGGCATCCACAGCTGCTCTGGGCAACCTCTCACCACCCTCAGAGTGAAGAATTTCTTCCTCATGGCTAATCTAAACCTGCCCTTCTTCAGCTTAAGGCCATTTGTCCTTGTCCTTTCACTCCAGGCCCCTGTAAAAAATCTCTCTCCATCTGTCCTGGAGCCTCTCTTTAGGTACTGGAAGGGTCTCTAAGGTCACCCCAGAGCCTTCTCTTCTCCAGGCTGAACAATCCAGCTCTCCCAGCCTGTCTCCATAGCACAGGTGCTCCTGCCCTCTGAGCATCTTTGTGGCCTTTGGGCTAATTTGTTTCAGGTTTTATACTCGTATAGCCAGGGGCTACCGCTACGTGTAAAGAGAAATAGGACACTCAGCCTGTAGTCTTCTCTTGGAAGCATAAATTTAAGCTGATTGTGCCCTGTTAAGCATATAGGTGTCATGAGATTTATATGGACTTACTGGCAATCACTGTGCATAATATTACTGAGAGTTTTTATCTATAGCTGCAGCATGTTGAGATCTCATATTACTCGTGTGAGCTTGGACCCTGTTCCTAGCTGCACCTCTGCTGCTGACTGACTGCAGGCAGGAGAAATCATTCCTTTGGGTTCAATGTCCTCATCTTCAAAATTACATGTAGTAAAGGTGTAGAAGTCCTCTGGAAGTTGCTGTGACGTCTGCTAACAGCAAATACGTGCTCCAAGCCAGTTATTTATTTTGTATGTCGTTACATTTATTTATCAGCGTGTTAGCAGTGCTTTGCAATGTCGTGGTGTGTGCAGTGGGGTAGGGCTATGGGGCTGCTTCCTGCTGCAGGATGAAACAAGCACGTGAGGGCAGGGAAGCCCCAGCCTGGGAGGGCTAAAGCAGTCTCAGAACATTTGGGTGGAAGGCAGTGCCAGCTCTGGAGCAAGAGCAACCGCGTTTTAATCCCTGCCATCCCACAAGTTTCTTGGTTGGTATGTGTGCAGTATAATCACAGCTGGGGAGTCCTGTGTGGTCCCTGATGTCGTTCCAGGCTGTGTGAACTGACTGATTTTACAGTTCTACTGTATTCTCAAGGGATATTAGTATACCAATGTCCCCTTGGCTTTGTTCTTGTGAAGAATTTGCCAGGCACAGAATCCTGTGTAGCAGAGGAGAGGTATAAATGTTGTGCTGCTGTACAGCAGGCTGGTAGGGTCCCATGTAGGGCTGGCAGTCCCGTGTGGGCAGGTCCCATCCTCTGTACAGTCAGGCCAGCTGGGAAGCAGGAGTGGGAAGTGTGCATAGGGAGACCTTACTTCCACCTGCTGTGCTTCTTGGTCCTTGAAACCTTTGAAAGATTTTAGTATCTTGGAAGATTTAGATTGCATCAACCATCTCCACATGATGGGAACATGTCCATTTTTGTCATTGTCCCCCCACCTCGCCCCCTGCCTTGTCCTCAGTTTCCCATAAGCCAGGGATGGAGGTGGTGATTCTGGTCCATAAAGGCTGTGGTACCAGTGCGGGATGACCTGTGCTACCAGACACCTTCCAGCCAGAACCAGGGGCTCCTGCACCACAGGGGAGACAGTCTGGAGAACAGACCATTCACTCTTTGAGAAATGTGTTACAGTAAACAGCAGGTTAGTGGGTATTGCCTGGGGAGCTGCACTGTAACCTGGATGTGAGCAAGAGAGGCTGGCTGTAAAAATCAGCACTGGTTCTGGGTGCACTGAGTAACTGATGCCAGTCTTGTGGTTCTGCCCTTAGTTTGTAATTTTGAGTCAGGGTGGATCTTAAGTTCGCCAGTGTTTTGAGTATTGATGCTGTTCCTGTTGCTCATGTGTTTGCTTTCCTCTCGATGAGGGGGCAGAGAGATGCACTTTTTGCCAGTACAGTTTTTTTGGGGTTGTATTGTTTGGTGTGTACTCTGATATGGGTATGTGCCTGGTGGGTAAGTCTTTGCATTTATGAGCCTTGCCTTTATGTAAACAATAAACCCTAGAATGCTAAAAAAATACTGTCTGTGTTTTGGGTTTTTTTAAAATTTGTGTATTGTTCTGTTTGTATATTGTGAACTTTTTCCAATTTATGTAAATGTGAGTTCCTGGAAGGAGTCTTCAAGAGTGTTTGCATGGCAGTTGTGATTCTTAATGTGTAATTTTTTTTTTTTATATTGGAATCCACAGGGTGGATGTGTATTTATTACACTTAATAGAGCTTAAAGCACTTGCTGAGCTGCACTAAATATGAGATAAAATTGTATCCCTTACAGTTGTGAGGCGTACATTGTAAAGTTTTTTAATTTTGTTTTAATTGTTGAATTAATGCAGAATAATTGCTCTGGAATAAGCTTATCGGGAGTAATTTAATATAAATTGATCAAATTTAGGCTGTTTAGTCTTATTGGAGACAATTTACTTATGCATTTGTAATGCACCTGTTATTTTGAAGAGGAGCTCTGTCAGCTGAGTGCCTCAGCTGTATTCAGTGCATATGTGTAAACTGATAAATGGCAGTTTCAAGAAGAGTTTCACCTCGTTTTCTTGAACTTGACTGTTTATCCCAAACCGTGACCTGTATCTTGATTCTCTGCAAACTGTAGAACACTCAAAGATTTTTAAGCTGATCTTTTCTGCTACTTTCTAAAGACTTAATGTCCTTATATAGAGCATCACCACAGAAATCCTTTGTTCTCTGACCCTTCAGTTTGAGGGTGAGCTTACATTTGGAACTGTGTTCATCAGCAACAGTACCTTGACCATCACTTTGTTTTTATTTTTAATTATTTCCTCTTGTTTTCCTCCGTCCTGGTCTTGCTTTTTCCGGTTTTATAGTAAGATAAAGATGGTTTTAGTTTTCATAAGGATTTTTGGGTGCAGTATTCCTGTGTTCTGTTTGTCTTCCTTGAGTAGCCTGTGGAGTATTTTTGATGAGCACAAAGTCATCTTTTGTTATCTTGTCCAAACCAAACTTAGTTTATCCTTTATTTTATTTTGCCTGGAAAGAAATACGTGGAAAATTGGTGGCTGAGAATAATTATGAAATATCTAACTTTGTCTTTGTAAGACAAGACGTTATCATCTAAAAGGTGAAACTTGCTGTGTAGCTGAAGGTATTGAGGTCAAGGTGAGAGTCCATATATTAATTCAGACTGTTTCCCTATCAGGTCCATGATTCTGTGCAAGACAAAAGTCCATCTACTGATGAATTAGAGGGAGATGGAAAATTGTATCATGTACTTTGCCAGCAGTATATTTGTACACATGAGGCCAAATCAAATTCCTTCTGAGATCAGTGAGCTTGGTGTTTCCATGCTGCAAACTGGTTGTGAGCACTATATGGTTGTTTTGGACCCAACATTTCAACTTGCACTGAAATTTTTGCAGGAGAATGCCCTTATGTAACAACCCTTCTTTCTCATTACAGACTGCAGCATTCTTAGGAACTGGAAATCCAGCAGAGAAGGCATTTGTGGTAGAATTAGGTGTTGAAGTTTATGGAGTTTTGCATCCACGAAAAAAAAAAAAGAACTGAAAAAGTAAAAAGAACAGACTGTGTTTGATTACCAGGCTATAAACCTTAGCATGCAGTGCGTAAACGGGGAGGAACAAATTTTCTAACAGGCTGGTGCTATTGTGTGAAAGTGGATTTGAGCCAAACTCCCAGATTTGAAACCCCATGGACTTCAGTAGGCCCAGGCCAATCCTTGGCTTAGGTTCATCTCAAAACATTGCCAGCACAGAAGACAAGTTTGAACATTCTCAGTAGCAATTGCAAATCCAAAAGAGGAAGGGTTGTGCGTAATCCAGTCGCTGTTTGCACACGCAAGGGGCGCATCAGTGCCAGCATGAACATTTTCCCCCTGGATCATCAAGAGAACGTTTTTAGAGCACCTTTGAAAACACCCTGCAGGGAGTGTTTCTGGCATGTGTCCTCAGTACTTGAATCTGTTACCAACTTATCTCTTTAGTGGAAAGAGCTTTATATGGCTTCTCTAATTCTGCCCAGATAATGAACTTGCCCATTGTCCTCACCTCCGTGTCCCTGTGTGCCAGCCCTTTCCTGCCACAGCAGCTGACATCAGGTTCCTGGATCACACAGTGGTTTCCTGCTCAGAGAACGACTGGTTTATTACAGGTTGAAGCAATACTGCCTTCTGGATGGGGACTGTGGTGGAGAGATTTCAACAAATTATCAATTATACCCAGACCAGCCAGAGAGATTTATGTGCTCGTTTTAATCAGCATTGTGCTCATTTGTTTGCTTTCTCCTTCTCGGCGGAGCAAACTCTGGTTTCCTCTGAGCTGTGTAAAGGGCAATAAGACAGCAGTGTCAGTCACAGCAGTGCTCCTGCACTTGCTGCATCCCAGGGTTGTGTCTGGAGCTGGAGAGGGGAGAAGTTTAACACGAAAATGAGCTACATGCAATTAGCAGTTTATGGGGAAGCTCGTAAAGGATCCAGCTGGTGGTGGCACTGGGCTGTTAAATGGCTCTTCTGAAGAAACTGGAAGGAGAAATTAAAAAAAATACACACATGCACTGTTCAGTTAACAGAAATTGTCAGAGCATCCTGGAATATTTCTTATTAATAAGAATGTAATTGTCAAGTTTAACATCAGATGTGCTTTTTGTTTGTCCCATGGAGAAACCTAAATGAGAATTTATCACTGAGGATGCTGGAACAAACAGAGATAGGAATATTTTATGGTTGTGTGACAGAGCTATCATCAGGACATGCCACCTCCTTGAGCTGAGCTGCCTGTGTGACTCTGAGGTGTGATTTATGCCAGTTTGCTTGATTAAGTCTATCAATCTATAAGTAATTCCAATTCTATATACCTATATTTAGCTATGATTAATCTGTAATTCTTCCTCTTTTTAATATAATTTGATCATAAGATTATAATAACAGATGAGACACAAACTGCTTGTTCTATGTCAAAATCTGTAGTATATTGTTAGAGCTCTACAAGATTGACACAGGCAGGCTGGACTATTGAAACAAGCTGCTGAGAGAGCTTTGTCATAATATCAGTACAGCAAACATTTCTCTGACTCACGTACCCCCTGCAGGGATTTTGTAAGTCAGGGCAAAATTTAGAACTCTGTTTGTTATCTGGTACATATTTCAAAGATATTGCCAAACAAAAATCTAAATTTAAAAACTCTGACTTTTGTTGTTGGGGGTTCCAGACATGCCAAAGGAATGTGTCAGCAGTTTTAGACTTAGTGGCCACGTAATTGTGAAATGTCCTTTTTTTTTTTTTTAGTAGATGCTCTTGAATAATAAAAACAGAGAAATTTCTATTAGCTGTTTGAGTTTCATTTACTGTCACTGCTTTTTGATTAATATTAATGTCTCTTCAAGAATTTGTATTGAAATGAAAAAAGAAAGTGCACAGAAAACAACTTTTCTTTTGTTTGTGTGACAAAGTTATTGTGCCCTAAGAGAAAATTGCTGTTAATGGTTTGATTTCACTGGGCTGCTCACATGGACAGCCATTGGGTCCTGCACATGTGTTCTGTGTTTATGTGCTTTATCGTATATTGCCTTCATTTGTGAACGAGTTTGCCTCCTGCCTGATGGTATTTTATTTCTCTAAATTGCCTGATTAGTTGAGGGGACGGGGAAATAGACTGTGACTTTGGCTATAGAAAATGAGACAGACTGTCCAGTGCAGGAAAGGGAAGTGTGTTAGAACTTCAGATCCATCCTACATCGTGGGGTCAGCACAGCTGAGCTGGGAAGTGTGGTGGGATTTCTTCCCAGCTCACACCTGAATCATAGACCAGGATCAATATATAGCCCAGTGCTTTAAATTGAAGCACCTTTAGGAGTTGTTCCCCAGGTTTCCTGACTTCTTAACCTTCTGAGACATACCTTGGAGATAACACCAAATGAGGTCTGACCTTCTGTTGGCAGGGTTGGCTTTCCTCCAGAAGGAGTTATCTGGAGTATACCTTGAAACTAAAATGCTGCTGCCTAGTTCCTTATCTTAAAACTATTATGTAATGGTTTCATTCCCATTCATAGATGGTAGTAAATATTTAGAGTTGGAATAATTCTGAACTTAGTGTTTGGCAGTAGGTTTATTTCAGAACTTAATTTTTGGACAGAGACTTTTAGGTCAGTCTGGTCAGGGAGACTTTGAATGTATTCTGCATGTTTTCTTCAATTCAGTACAGACAGAATAGGTGCCTTATATTGCTATAAACCTGGCTACTTACACCACAGTAAAGACTTAGGCTTGTGTAGTTTCAGTTACTGAAAGATACCCACCTTAAACATGTGGGTTTGCTCGTGGCCGCGTGTTGTCAGCACTGGTGGTGGCATTTAATTGCTTGGCAGCTGTTCCACTGCATTTCTCTTGCCCACTGTCACTTTTGTGGCTGCATCCAGCCCTTGAGCGTTGTGGATCTGGGCCAGTGATTCATTTCTGGTCTGGGCTAGGTTTTGTAGTCATCTCTTAGCACTTGAGCTGTGGATGTGAAAATCCATTCTGTTAGCTCTGTGGTGATAAGCAGAAGGATTGTGGGTGATACCCAGTGTCCTGAAATCCCTGATCTGTAGTAATCGGTCTTCTGTTTCAAATTAAAAGATTAATCTGTTACCCCCTTCCTACCTTTGCATTCCCTCTGTCCTGTCCTCTCTTGAGTTGACTTGGTGGCTGTCGTCCATTTTCCGAGCTGTGCCTGTGGTGTGTTTCTGAGAGTTGTAGGGAGCAGGGTCTGGCCCTGGACCTTGTGCAGGCTTGTGTAGCTGTGTGATGAATCAGATCATCTCACTGATCTGTCTGAAAATAAACTTTAGCAATGCTCTTGACACATCAGGTTTTTATCAACTTTGAAAGGGCACCAGAACAAGGGCTGTTGTGACAAATCCTGTATCTCGTCATCAAGGAGAAACGTTTGGTCTTTTGTGCATCTCACCATCCTGACAGCTCTGACTGCGAGGTGGTGCTGTGGTGAGAGTGTTCTGGGTAGGCACAAGCACAAGGAAAGAGGAGCAGCCGTCAGGGGACTGATAAATGTTGCTTTATCCACAGTTCTGGTAAAGAGTGGAGCAAGTGGATCGAGTCAAAAGCTATGCCTGCTGTCATTGCCTTGTTTGCCTCCAGGCATTTGGCTCTGCCCTGGAAGTTGGTCTGGGGCCAGCCAAGAAAAGAGCCATCACTCTCGTGGCTCAGAGTCAGCTTTGCTGAAATCGTTAGTTAAACCAGCACATAACTGATCCTCCCCTGTGAGATCAGGATCTAGATTTTTTTGTTGGTATTTTTTCCCCTAAGTGGGCTAATGGCATTCAGCTCATGAATTTCGTGTTATCTTAGTTTCTAGTAAGTGGAATTAAATTTATGTACTGAACATCGATTGCTCTCCCTGGCATTTCTAGGACGAATCCTGGACTTGAAGACGGGGACAGTAAAGAAAGAGGGTCAGCAGTCCTCAATGAGAATGTGCATGG
Organism: Cnemophilus loriae; assembly: GCA_013397755.1. Lineage (NCBI taxonomy): Eukaryota > Metazoa > Chordata > Aves > Passeriformes > Corvidae > Cnemophilus > Cnemophilus loriae. Next base: position 2,079,442 of record VZTF01003765.1, on the reverse strand, counting down.
GATCCAGGCGCTCTTTCATTTGCAGGATGAGGTATGCATTTACCCTGTATTCCCATAATGGTTCCAGTCCTGTCTCAGCTTAGACTTCAGACATTTTGTTGCATTAATTTGACCTTGAATACAAACTAAAGCTGTAATGACACATTCCTGTGAAGTATTTCTAGAATATTTGGTTTAGGAACTGGAGTAAAACTGAAACTAGTTTTCCTTAACAGTTAATGAAAAAACAGCACCTCATTTCTGTTGTAGTTATTCTTATCAGTGTGGGTTGTAGGTTCCTTTTCCAGAGAACTTCATGACAGCTTCATCTCTGGAATTTTAGTCATTGCCTTTTCTAGTAAAGTTACTCAAATTGATACTTTGGGAACAAAGCTTTCGCAAGTGTAATGAACGCCCAGCTCTGTGTATTTTTTCAGCAGACCAAGAATATTAAAAGAATCTTGAAGATAAACAGGAATTTAGTTGCAAACCTGCCAGCTATGTAGGAATTAACCTAGGCCTGGTATGAATTAACCAGATGTCAGCTGGCTGATGCTAGATGAATGAGTAATTGTTCAAGGGTTTTTAATTTGCAATTTTCCAACTTCTCCTGCATTGTTTGGGCTTCTTTAAAGAGATTTGTCTGCCCAGTGCTCTTTTTGGGGCTTGTGAGCACTTCTCTTGTTCTAGTGCTAACAGGCTAAAATGCCTGTTGCCACTGCAATAAATTTTTGTCTGTGGTTAGGAGGGGAAAGTACATAATTACATCTGTAGGATGTGTCCAGTATAAATGCTGAAAACAGCAACTGCAAAATTCATTGCAGACTGAAACACACAAAGCAAAATATTTGACATGTTAAAGTACAGATACCTGTACTTTGGTTATGTGGTGGATTTTTTCCAGTCCTGTGAGGGTGCTGAAGGTATGGCTCTTGGGTGCCTTTGTAAGGTGTTTATAGACTTTATACCTGCAAGATCAGACTTCAGAGCTGTAGAACCTCTTCCCCCCTTAACTGGGAGGGAAGAAATACAGCCCAGCAGAGCAGCACTGCTTTTTCTTCCTCCCAAGCTGCACATCATGTTAGGAGGACTTGTTTGTGCGAAGAAAACCAGGCCTAGTGTCCTGTTTGCAGTTGTTCCCCAGCTTTCAAAACAGTTCAGATTGCAGTTATTTCCTAGCACCCTGATTCTTTGAACTCCAGTGCATGAGAGTGATTTTACACATGCCAGTAACCCCACTGTTTTGTATTTCTAAATCTTATTTTAGTTGTTCATTTCTTCTCCTTGGCAGTGACTGATAAGAAAAAAAAAATTAAAGGAATAAAAAGAAAACCTGGGAAAAATGAGCCTCAGATAATGTGAACTTTCCTTGTGGCTGCTTCTTTCATTGTTGTTATTATTTTTCCATTAAAAATGAACTGCTTTTACCCTTCAAACTATTTACTCAGCTTCAGATGGATTGTTGAAATTATACAGTTAGGCATACTTATAAGTATCACAAAATACACATGAACAAGTGTTAAATAAAGTTACTTGGCAGTGTAAATAGTTTGATCTTGCGAAGATTATCTTAATGTCTACAGACATTGTAGCTGGTGTATGGCAGTGGAGTTTTTCTGTCCAGGGAAGCTACAGGAACAATGAGATTGGTTAGTGTGGATATTTGGGGGCCTGGCATATTTTTCTCTAGTTTTCACCCCTGTTTTATGGCATTTTGAAATGTGTCTATTCTTTAGCCACCCTTGGGATATCAATTTCAAATAGTCTTTATGCTGGGGGAGTGTGGAAGGGAATCTTTTTCTAGTCTCTTTAATTTTTCTAAAATAAAGAAGATTTTTATAGCACACCTAAAAAGCTCAGCCTGTGTGAGCAGCAGGTTCTGAGAAAACATGAATATGCAACTTTTTGCCAGAAATAAGTATCCATTATTGTCTACTTATATATGGTAATAAAGATCTCGAAATGCATTTTCATCATGTGTATTTATAATCACTTTTGAGCCCTTGAAAATATTAATTTGCTTTTAGGTGCGGAAATGCTCCTCTGGATCATTTGCCTCTGAACAGAATAACCACCATGAGAAAAAGATACAGGTACTATTACTTAATTTACCACAAAGCAGCTGTAGTTGCCCTAAGCCCTCTCATTTGCCACTGGGTTAATGCCCACTCCAGGAGTGTTACCTGGTCCTGCACACACTGGATCTTTTTGCAAACAAAATCTCTTTGCGTGTGTCACTCAAATTCTTTGTCTTACACCAGCTCCATCTCTGAATTAATCTTCAATATCTTTGTCAGAGAAATATTACAGAAAACAGGTGCAGCTTGAATAGCAACATAACAGAGCTGGCAGTGTACAGAACCCTAGGCTGACGCTTGAGTGTTTCCAACATAACTTACAAATACTGGTAAATCATTAGTAGTCCTAGTTTGAAGGCATAAAGCTGTTCTGCATGTCAATCAGCGTGATGTTTTTATATTTCTTGTTCATTCAGGAATGGCCTGGGCCCGGTGAAAGAAGGTGAAGCACAGTATGCTGTTGTCCATTGCACTGGCTATATCAAGGCTTGGCCACCAGCAGGTTTGTATCCCTTGTGGAAGGCAGTGTGTACCAAACTGTCCTTAGGACAGCTGAAAATCTGGCTCAGGTTTCCTTGCTGCAAGAAAAACAGGGAGAAGTTGAGTGGGGTAACCGATGAACGCTCACCTTGAGAGGCTGTTGCTAAGAAGTCAGCTGTTATTACTTGCTCAGGGCATCCCCATATTTCTGTGTGACACCCTTCTCAATTTCATTGTCACAGAGCACCTGTAGCAATTGCCAGTAATGCAGGATTCCAGAAACCGGGTCAAAAGTTTTCAACTTACGTTGCTAAACCAACATAAAAATGGTCTGATTTTAAGAAGGTGGACGCAAAGGATGCGTACCTCTAGAAAACACCAGTTAATGCTTTCATGCTTAAGTACTGAATTGCAAGCACCTATGTATGAAAATGTGTCATTTCACTTTGGATACATGCATGTTCTCAGTGATGGTGTTACTTGAGAACGTTCAGTATTTGTGATAATTTCTGTTTTGAGGCTGTTTTTCTGGGAACCAAGTCTTGGCATATTGCTTTGATCTACTGAGAAAAACATTTACCTGCTGGAACTCAGTACTACATATGGGAATATTTACCTTTGAAAAATTCCAAGAGGAGACAGTGGAGCTCATCCAGACCTCGTTAGGAGCGGGGTTACTTGACCTTGGCGTCTGCAGGAGTTGAAGAGGTTGTTTGCAATGTGACAGCGCCTGCTGGCATGAATCAAACCAGGAGCTGTCCTGCCCTTTTGTGGTTGTACACCATGGCCATAAATCACATTGATCCAGGGATTATGAGTCCTAAGAGGTGGTTTGTACCAAATGTGTGCAGTTGTGTGCAGACACCAGCATGCAGATGTGAACTTCTTGTTGGTTTTCTGCTGAAATGCGGTTTTGGAAGCAGAGGAAAACTGCTCCTCTTGTTGCTAATAGGATTTAATAGGAGTCAAGATGTTTCAATTTTGCTTCTATCTCAAAAGTGTGAGAGCACAGTGTCTGTAAAGTGCTCTGAAAATTGATGTATTTTTCTGTTTTGTTTTCTTCTACAAAAAGATTTAGTTTTCTGTTGGTAATTCTAAATGTAATTGAATTCAACCTTGATATGCGGGATGTCTCCTCAGGAAGGTGTAGGTCAAATAAGAGTTTCTTTAGCGTGGGTGAGAATCTTGCCACATGTTAGGGGATGTTTGGGAGATCTGACTCTTCAGGGGTGTATGTTGCTGATGCAGAGCTGCAGATGCATGAACTCATGTCAACACCAGGTCCTGATGTTGGCAACATGTGCCCTTCAGCCACCAGTTCTGCAGGACAGCAGCATGGGATTAAAAGGATCTGCATCTTTGAGTGCCTGGTGGCCAGGTATCAATCACATTGCAAATCCCAGTTGGCATTAGTGTGGTCTTTTCCCCATCTCAACTCTTCCAAAACCTTGCTGCTTTCCCTAACAACCTCTTTAATGCCTAACAACCTCTTTAATTTTTAGTTCTCGTTACTTTATGGGAAGTTTTTATTTCACTGAAGGTCAAATGGGAGTTTTCCTGCCTTGTGCCTCTGTGTCTCTCCAGTGTTCTGGTGTGTTTCCAGATGGAGGTTATGTCCTGTCAGCCTGGAGTTTGCAAAGACAATCCAGCCCACTTCTGCTTTCCATTCTCACAATGTATTCTCTTTACCCTTGTGACTTTTCTCTGCAATTGTTCGTGTTTTCACTTCACTTCTCAAAATGTAGGTCACTGGCACTACACATTCTTATTTCAGATGAGATTGTAGTGATGGATAACACAAACAATATTTCCTGTCTTACCTGGCAGTGTAGGATACAGCATCCTTCTCTTTTGTGTGGTGCATCCTGCAGGCATCCTGAGACATGTGATACAAATGTATATATCTTCCAGGCTGCCTTTTTCTCACTTGCCAACTGCAAATCTTCTTGCTTTGAGTTGTGTGATGTTTCAATTAGTAATATCAAGTTCCATCCTATTTCTGTTGCTTTAGCTTATGACTGTTACTGTTCCCCAAGTGCATGCTTATGCATTTAGTAATGTTGGATTTCGTCCCATTTCTATTACTCCACTCCTCAAAATCACATGGTGCTCGCTTATGATATCCCAGTGCTCCTCCACAATGTTAATGCCTCCAAACTATAGCACAATCCTAAGGGATGTTTTTGATTTTGACAGCCTTATGTGGAATTTCAGTGGTCTTTTATGTTACCATCCAAATCGTTACTGCTATTAGTCATGTCTGAGTGCCTTTTTCAGGGCACACAGAGCTGAATTTGGGTCTTTTTCATGAGCATTTATTTGCCCTCCCAGTCTTCCCCACTTTGTGTTGGTGATTGTCATGTATCCATTGACTTTCAAAGTTGAGTGGGAATATCCATGGGCTGAATTGGTCCCCTATATTTTTCAGTAAATAAGTGACAACACTCCATTTGTTCTCATTTCCAGTGGTAATCCAACCATAATCTGCAAAGCAAATGAGATAACTACAGCAGTAATGGAATTTGCCAAGGCTTCTCTACCCTATAATAAAATTACTTTGTTCAAATCAGCAAGCCCTGCATGGTCTCTGGATTCTTGGGAATAAATGGGTTTGTGCTAAATCACAGCTGTTTAAGAATTCAGCGACCGAAAAGATAATTTTCATTTATTTTTCAATTGCCAAGTGGACACTCTAGTATAAACTCCAGATCCTTTTCTTTCAAAGCATGCAGTGTGGCATGTGCATTATATAGCTAATATGCAATACAAAGTGTACTTTCATAAGCAAAAGAACAGATATTATCAAATGCCCTTAATCTGTACTTAGTCTCATTTGTTTAGCACTTGGTATTTTCTCTTTCTGGGTTGAATTGCATTGTCTGTGGCCAGTGTTCAGGTTTTTTAGTCCCACACTGAATAAAACAATCAGTGTTGATACAGAAGCATCAAGAGAAGAACTGCTCTGTGATCATTATTGGCGTGAGAGACTATTTGACAGTGCTGCTGCTGCAGGGAGGAGTCTGTGCAAATCTGAAGTAATCTGAGTACGTCAAGCAGGTGAAAATAAGCTACAGACAGCTGGTGGCGTATTTTAAGGACTGGATTTGTTGTGTTACGGGTCTGTGTTCAGCATGAACACGCTTTTGCACATCCAGCCTACCTTTGTGGATTTTCTCACTTGTGTGGAGCAGCAAGGCTCATGTGCTGGCAGATTGTCTTCAGCCCCTTCTTCACTGAGAAAGGGGAAAGAAAACACAGGAAGCATCGTGGCTCCCCCTCCATTCAGGCTGTGTGTTAATGGTCTGTTCATTTTCCTCCACTGTGCCTAAAAAGACGGGTAGAATTAAGATCAAGTGCAAAACCTACACGCATAAGATACCTACACACTTACATCCCCATGGGTTATGTGCTGGCCTCAAGTAATCAGGGTAAACTTGGTGTGGAAGTCAAAGGAAAAAGGAGTCAGATATTTCAGATGGATGTTCCAGCCGCTCATGTTGTATGCTTGGTTAAATAATGAGAGCATAGTGTTGGATTATTTTGAATGAGGTGAAAGGACCCCTTGTTTGAAACTGGCTGAGCAGCAATCCCAGCCTTTGTCCCTCTGGTCCCAGCGAAGCAGCACAGATAGAACTTGTGATCCTCAGCCTAGACAGTACTTCAGGTTCGTAGCCAGTCATAAAAACCTTCTCCTGGGTTTTTTTTTCCCGTTTTCAACTTAAGCAAGATTTGATTTTCTTCTCTGTTTTTTTTTTTCCCCCCTGAATATCTTATTCCTGGAAGGAAATGAGTCTTCTGTGGTCCGTATGATATTTTCCTAATAGGTTTGTTTTGCTTTTTTTTTCATGCCATAAGATTTGGTGGAGAGAGAAGATAAAGTCTGTCAGGATGTTGGTAGTTTTCCGTAAATCAAAGCCAGGATCTACAGAAAAGCACATAGTGAAGAAAAGTGACAGATACATGTTTTGAAAACTTCAAATAAGAAGTCACAGAATAATGTTAAATTCAGATAGTGTTGAAATCTTTTTTTTCTCTTTAGTTAAAAGAGAAACATTTCAGTCTTCCAAGTCAGATTTACGGTAACATCTTAACCACAGCATGCCAAAGCTGTTAGGTTATTTTAAAGTTTTGGCCAGAATCTGGACGTTTGTGCAAAGTACTCCCTCTTTCAATACAAAACAAAATAGTTGTTTGAATATTCCTTGCAGTGCTGTCCTTTTTAAGGCTATATTTATTTTTTTTAAAGAAAGATTAATTTAGTTTTTATTGGGATTTTTCACGAGATTTTTATCCTTGGTATGCTATCCACAGCCTTTTTTGTGAAAGCCTTTTTCCAGTGTTTTGTATGGGAGATAAAGTCACATAGTGTAGTTCCTTCCCTGGCAAGTAACTATCAGAAATGGTTCTAATGGAGACAGGCATTATCAGGGGATTGCTAGTGACCACTGGACACTTAAATTCCATCTTTCTAAAGAATCACAAATAATTTCTTTTTTAGTGTAGTGAAATAAAACCATAAATCCACTGACGCTGTTCTGTGTCTTGCAGAAAATGTGGGACAGAAGGGTAGAGAAATAAAGCAGAAAATGAAGCTTTTCTGTTGTTGGAGCCAACTGGAAGCTCATTGGGAAAACTAAAAAGTTCCTTATGTCCACACCAAAACATGCTGTTGGCCTGTGGGAAACTGTTTGCTGGTGTAAAGGACACCTGGAAATTAAATATAACCTCTGATGGCACAGCATTCTATTTGTGATGCTCAGTTGCAGCTTAGCTGTGCCAGTTGTTGATATGAACTCGGGCAAGCACAGCACTGTATTTATTATTCAAGAGGGGTGTATATTTGGTGTTGAGAAATAAACCCTCTCCCAGTGTTACACATAAAGAATGTGAATAACTGAAGTACGTTTATTTAGTTGATGCCCCCTAAAGATCAGTTTTGTGGCTGCTTTCCTCCAAGCTCTCACAACTTTTTTTAGAGATAATGATGGTATTTGGTGATGTTAAGGAGCAATATTACATTGTGTTAAGAGCTGGACAAGCTGGTATTAAGTGCAGTGCACGTTTTATTTACCTGTCCATATTGGAGTATGTTCAATAGGAAATGTGCTAAAGCAAAAGTAAATGTCATCTACAAATGCACCCTCCCATGTAAAGACACACAGAGTTGCATCTTTGGAAATACCAGCTGAAGAATAAAGATAATTCCTCTGTATGGAATGCTGCCGGTAATAGGACCTTCATTGCAGAGAAGCAGGCAATGTTTTTGTCATATTTTTTCTCTAGATACTTTGGGAAGGGGTTAGCAATGCACTGCGTCATGTATTGATGAATTCCAGGCAGATTGGCTTTTATTCACAGAGTGTCTTGTGGCATAACCCAACTAATACATTTTCCATTGTGCTATACAGACCAAATGTAATCCATCTTGGGCAAAAGGAAAAAAAAAAAAAGATGAAAATTAGAACAACAGCCTCTCTTTGTCAACAGAGTTACATCAGAAATAATGTTTCTTAGCTAGGTTTAATTTTGGAAGTTGTTTATGTTACTTTGATTTTGTTTGAGCAGTAGCAAGCATTGACCAAGTTCCTAAAAAGGAAAGCGCTGTTGAAAGCTACAGAGAAAAAAGATTATGCAAAGTGGAAGCTGTCCAGCTGTATCTTTGCTGTCCTTTGCAATACTCTGTGCCACTAAGGAAATTATTGGAAAAGCTTTTGAAGTCAAGGGAATATACTTTAAATTTGTCCTTCTCAAATGGAAAACTCTATTTGAAAGGGATCTTTTGGTTAAGGTTATCCAACTAGAATGCTTAGAGTTATGTCCTTAAAACAGCACTTTTTAGATGAGACAATAGTGCTCCTTCTTTGTAAAGCTCTTGAGACCCCGTGATAAAATTCTAGTTACCAGTAGGGGACTGTAAATAATGTTGTGGCCCCCAGATTGTGACATTATTGCAGAACAAGTTTCAGTATATTATACAAAAATATGGGGGGTTCTCTTTCATACTTGGTGTATTTTATTTTATTGTATGGTTCAGTGAGGACCAAAGAATACCTGTAAAGTACTGTTTGGAAACTGATTGTCAGATAAGATTCAACTGTTTTGATACGAAATAGCATCCTCAGAGATGACTCCAATTCATTCAGCAGCATTTTAGTAGTTTTTCAGAGGCGTCATTTAAGAAAGTGGTGTGCTGTCATCCTCTGCACTGTCCAAAGATTGACTTACACTGGGCATTATAAATTTAGAGAATAAAGTGGCTGTTGTTTCAGAATTGGTAGCTGCTTTGCAATTAATTTCATTAATGCTTTTAAGTACCTCTTAAATGATTCACTGCCTGTTATGACTGAATTCCTTAAAAATCCTCATGAAAGAGTTTACAGATCACTTAAAATAGGTCAGCAGTGTCACTCCTGGAAGACGTTTTTTCAAGTGTTTTATACGAACTTTATATCTCAGTACTGGAGTTGGGAAATAGCCTTAACTCAAGAATTAGCCAACAAGCAAGTAAACAGTGCTAATCTGAATGTTCCTATTTGTGAAACTCTGAGATGGAAAATAGTACACATGTATGTTTTGAAACTGCTCCTGTGTTTATAGCAGTTACTCCTGTTACACAACTGGAACAAGCAGTGTTAGCAAAGCATCCGCATTTTTTTCAGTCTTTCAATGTAACGACGCAGGTTTAGTCCATTATAGAAAAAAGTAAAACCAGCTGTTAAATATGAGCACAGACTTAGTGACTAGTTTAGGTTGTGCCTTGTTTTTAAGGCTCATTATAAAATGTTATTCACGAAGAAAACTAAACGTAGTGTGCATTCACTGACCATAGCTACTGACCCCGTGGTTCCATAACGTGCTGGTGGAGCAGGACTCGTGGAAGTATTACTGTCCATCCTGGTGTATAATGGGATTTTAATACCTGCTTTGTCTTCAGCAGCCAAAATTGCTGCTATGGGTACTGTGTATATACATGTGAGGTGTGTAGGATTGAGCACAACTGAGAAGGATCATGTGATCTGAACCCAGAAATAATGATTGAATCTTAGAGAAGAAAATAAGGTCATTTTGTAAGATTTAAAGCATCTAGAAAAGTACGGCCAGGACAGCAGCTATCTCTGTTCATCCCAATTTCCTAATTATAACAGTATTTGTTATCATTTACTCCAGGAATGACTATACCAGAAGAAGATGCTGATGTGGGACAAGGTAGTAAATACTGCCTCGTGGCAATAGGAAGGCTTCAGGTAATGCCAGTCTTTTCCATCTACAAACTATTTCTGAAAGCATGATCATTGTTCTGGTGTAGTTGTAAAAGATTTGCACACTGTTGTGCTACTAGACTGTAACTTTTAACATGCCTGAAATTTATGAAGTGCCTTAATGTCTGTGCATTCAGTGACTTGTCTAGAACATGTTAGCAGAGCAAGATGAAACTGATTTTGATGCATATGTGTACTTAATCCAGTAACAACAGCAGGGATGCTCCTGAAGATGGGTGTGTACAGACCTGCCATTCTTTAGAGTGTGTAGGGCTGGGGTATTGTAGGTAGTGAGAAATGTAGCAGGACAGGTGCTGCAGATGCTGGGTTAAAGTGGCCCCCAAAGCCAGCGATACACTCCCTACCATTCTTCCATTCATACTCTCTCTGGCTAATCAACTGCTTGAAAAACTATGATTGCAGGAGTTATTCTGAACATGGTAAAGATAAAGTAGTCAAGAGGCACTTCAGAAATCACAGCTTTATTCTCAGCATGTATTGTCTTGTGCATTCAGATGAGATGTGAGCTGAAGGAACTGGGAGAATAAAATTTTCCTTCCTTTTTGTGCAGACGGTTGCGATTGTTGTGGTGCATTTCCCTCCTTTGTGCATTGCTGAGCAGAGTTCAGAGCTCTGAGCTAAAGCAGTCGTGGTGAATCTCCTTCACCGCAGCAGGGAGGACAGTTTTTATCTTCCTAGTCTGGGAATTCTGCCATGGGTGAACATGTTTGAGCCTCTTGCATGATCCCCTGCACTCGCTGCCAACTGCTAGGAGTTGATCACTCCTCCTGACAAGGTGGAATGACCCTTTCACAGGTGCCAAACCCATCTTACCCGAGGTGAACAGCCTGCAAGTGGTGGCGCGTCTGCAGAGTGGCTCTCCATGGCCATGGCAGAGCTACAGAAGTACTGTAGGATGAGGTTTCAGTTAATCACGCTTTCATAACCAAAAGTAATATATTCCACTAATGGAAAGAGGGAAGTTATGGGGGATCGTGTGTTAAAGCTTCCAAGGAAAGATTATTTCCAAGTAATGTCAAAACATCTGTTACATTAGAGGAGCTGTTGTGGTATGTGAGGGAGGGCAGGAGGAAGCTCTGTGGTGGGTTAAATCAGAAAGGAGTTAGGGTGCACAAATTAAAAACTCTCGTTCTGTAACAGCAACTTGATATATTGCATATGGTTAACTGGCTAATGACCTCCAAGTTAGCAAAAAAATGAGATTTTGCTAATTTCGCATTGTTAGCAGAGATAGCTCTGGAAGTTGTAAGAAAATCAGTGGATTCCTTTGCAGCTCCAGTGGGAAAGAATGGGTATGAAGTGGCCTGATTGCACAGATTTCAGGCAGAGAGCAAAAACACATTATTCTCTCTGGTGAGATTTGAGGAATATTTAGAGAACTGTGTTTTTCATGATGAGCAGCTGCTTGCTGGTCTAATATCCCCTACCTCAGCTTCTGGAGGACTTGGTTCAGGTTCTGTAGGTGTTTCAGGTGAGGTTCGTGTCACCTGAAACATGAATGTTTAGTCTGAGCAGTCCTTTTGGTTATGTCTACAGATAACGGGTTGGCTTCCTATCCTAAAATGAGTGGACTGCATTGTCCTCTTTCATTCTTGCTTGACAAAGATAGGAACCACAATGCCTGATTGTGGTTCAAAGTGAGATGTGCTGCAAAGTGAGATGAATCCAGCTGGACTTACATCCTCCCTATATCCCTCCTTCTTGGGAACTTCTGGTGTGTTTGTTTCTCTGCTGTGCTGTTAAGCCTCGATAGATGCCATGGGGTGAGATACTTGCCCTGCAAACTGGACTAAAGGCCATTCTGTCATTTATCTGTGCTGTTGTTTTATTTTACTTCCTTCAGTAGTTAGCAGTCTGCCAGCAGATTCTGTTCTTTAGCTGAGGGATCAGATTTGGCCTTGTGTGACTGTGGTGTGGACTCGCTTGCCTAGGTGACCAGCTCTCCCGTGTGCATGGACATGAACGGCATGTCGGTGCCCACGGAGTTCCTGTCCAGGCACAACTCTGATGGAGTCATCACCTTCGTGGACCCAAGGTGCATCAGCGTCATTGGCTACCAGCCCCAGGTCTGTGGCCACTGGGAATGCGGAGAAGGGGTCGAGCTAATGCAGAAAATTCCATTTGCAAACATGAAATACTTGTAGCTGATAATTCATACATCGTGCACTAAATGCTGTTTGTTTTTCTTTGCTGTCCACGCCTCTGTGTGGGGTATCTTTTTATACCTTTAGATCTGATTAAAATTCTAACAGCAGAGTGCTCTGAACCTTGCACAGCTTTCCAATGAAGACATTTCTGTGATAGAAAGTTAACAGTGCTTGGAGAGAGTTTTAGTCCTGTAGACCTTTGATTCTGCCAATCTCTTGAACAGTAAGCAAGCATAATTTACAGCATCTATTTTCCTTTAGGCTTACATCTGCTCCTCTGAACAGGAGGCTAGTACAGAACTGAGTAGAATAGTAAATGAACCACAGCTCTCTCTCAGATAACTCCCAACAGTTCCAATTTAGAAGCAAAAGTAATTCCTTGTTCATTTGCTTATTCATATTTTTTTATTTTAAATTGCTTTATGATAACTGTTTTTACAAAAAATTGGTGCCGTAAAATGAGCTGTAGTAGCAGATGTCAGTCTTTCCAAGACACAGTTTCACAGGTATTAGAAAATCACTTAAACCTTTCTGTGAAAAGATGGGGCATGATGCCTACAAACCTTTTTTGTGTGGTTCATCTCTGATTAACTGAGTAGTCCCGTTAAGGGCGGTAGATCTTGTGTTTGCAAGAATTACTTGCAGATCTGCACATGGATTTGTGTTGTGGTTTGGGTTTTTTACATAGCTTTATGTTTTATTCTAGGATCTTCTGGGGAAAGATATTTTAGAATTCTGCCATCCTGAAGATCAAAGCCATTTGCGAGAGAGTTTCCAACAGGTGCTGTATCCTGCTCCTTTTGTTCCACACTTTCTTATTTTGTTACTATTTTGACCACAGAAGTAGTTTTTATTTTATAGTTCGAGGTAGTTTTTTCTGTTATGCAGGAGAAGATACAAAACAGTTTGTTGGTCAGTTAGCAATTGGTTAAGCTGCATAATAAATGATAGTTTAAACTGCAGCGTGGGTTGACCGTGTTTTCAGAAATAAATCTTCTAGTTATATATTTGGTTTTTTGCTGCACAGGGTGAGCTGTTTTGGAGATGCCTATATTGACCCCGCTCTGCTGAGTGGTAACCAGAATGATTTGCCTTCCAGGATGTGCTGTTGATTCGGAAGTAGTTACATCCCTCTGGATTGTTTGTAACTGAGTTCTCTGCTAGCATAGATGATTAGCTTTTTCATGTACTTTAATGGAGTTACACCACTTTACATCAAAATGTAGTTTGGCCCTTTTTCCCTGCTAGAAATTGAAACGTACAGGGAAGTAACAAAAGAAATACGACATACAAGAAGAGTTAGGACCTGGGATCCGTTTTTACTGTGGGCCACATTTACATCAGCTGAATCAATGGCATTCATTCCATTGCAGAGCTTACTGTTTCAGCTTGGTCTGAGACATGCATTAGCACTGCTTTCCCCAAGCTGCCTCCTTATTGCTGGGCTTTTCAGTGCCTTTCCTGCTGCACCAGAACGCCCAGCACAGGATGTTTAACCCATTGCTGAGGCTCAGTTGATCTAAGTGGTTCCAGATTTTCTAACAACAGCCAATAGCTCAACCAAGTTGTGTTGATCGGTCTTGCATTGGATGCTGAGATGTATTTTCAGCTGTGAAATGTGAATATTAACTGACTTCTAAATAATTTGTATAGCCAACTGTTTGTTCAGGCATGGCATGCACAAACAGAGCCTCTCGGGGGAAAAACAACTAAATGCTGTGTCCCTAGAACAGACTGTGAGACTGAGGTTATGGTCTCTGCAGAATTGTTGGAGATAGTGTAAGATATCAGTCCTCCTGAACTGTTTCTCACCATCCCCCCCTTCAACAGGGAGTACCAGCCCCATGGCCAACTGTGCCTCCACTTCGGTTCCCTTGCACATTCTGAGTGCAAACAGCAGCCAGAGGCTTTTTAAACTCCAGATGCTGATTCAAAGGCTGTGAGAGTTTAATGCTTTAAACAGATCACTGCACCCAGACATCTCCTCTGCCCCACATTGGTTGGGGGTGTGATGCTGCAGCTGAATCCTCCTGATAGGAGTCTGTCACCAGGAGTCACGTCCTGCTTCCCCCCTTCTCTCCTGCCTGCCCTCCTCCCCACCTTTCCTGCTGCCTTGGTGCTGGCACAGATGGACTTGTGGGGAAGGCTAAGGCACTAATTCCTCTTGCATGGAACTTTCAGCTTTCAGCTGGTTCAGCTCCCCGAGCTGGTGCCTGATGGCGTCAGCGGCGCGAGAGCAGTGAGAGCACATATGCTGTTCTTCACTGGTGCCCAAATGATTGATTCCACTCATCCGTCCAAGAGACAGTGACAGAGAGCTGCTGGATAATGGCCCATCAAACATCTGTCTGCAGTGAATCCATCCAGTGATTGCCTGGGTCTCAGCAGGGCTGGCTAACGAACATTGCAGTTAATGACTTGGTCCTCCCTGTGTTCACTGGGAGCGAGATCAGGCTCGGGGAGCCTGCCAGAGTGTCCCTGAACTCGGCTGCTGGGGACTCCACTGTCACCACTCCCTGCTAGGCACGTGTAGAAGTGATTTGCTGGATCAGGGACCTACATGATTTGCTTAAGGTCATACAAAAAGACAGCAGGAAAAAATGCAATTAGAAGTGAAAGTTCCTGCTCACTCAATCTATGTCAAATCTATGAAAATACTGTGCTGTTTCTTTAGCAGGCAAGGCCTTTTTTGTTCAGTACAGTAGCAGTGTGATTGGGGCTGTTATTCCCATCATGCAGTAAAACACTGAAGTAAACAGTTAAGCTTTGCACCAGGTGGTTTTTATTTCCAACAAATATAAGAAAGTCAAGTTTAATCATTAGCTTTGAAATTTTTTGTGCTGGTTTGTTTGTGTGCTCTGTCTTAAGACAGTTCAGGATTTTCCCACCAGCAGTCTCTGTGCTTTATATATTATTACAGAATTACTGTTGGCTTAATTGCGGTTTCAGGGTAATAGATCAGTGCCTTTTGTTTTATTATTGTTAGTTTGGACTTAGAAATCTCTTAATTAAAAAGGTAACTGTGATTTTGAATGAACTCTTTTTTTTTTTTCCTAAAACCTGAAAACTTGACACTTCTAATTTGCTGACAGTATAAGAACCAGGCTGGTGCATAAAAGGGAAGGGAGGGGGGGTTTTGCAATTTTTGGTCAATTGCCAGTATCTATCTCAGAGCTTTCCTTCCTTGGGAAGATAAATTCATTCATCAGGGTGGGAAAAATCAGGCCAGAATAAGATAGGCTCAAGGCTAACACCAACAAATACAGGTTAATATCAAAGGGTCCAGAATACAGCTGTTGGATACCCAGTAGGATACTATTCAGATTGCACACTTCTACACCAGTGCTGTGGTTTCTACCCTGGGTGTGGTAGTAGAAAATTGCTGATAAGAGAATGTCGCTCAGTGAACTCAGAAAAACCCTGTACAAGCATTAAAAAATCCCCAGCAAAACCAACGAAAAGTCATTTACTTCAGTATGATTTTGAACTTTCCTGGGCTTTGCTAAAGCTTTTTGTGTCTTCTATTTGCATTGTCTTCTATTTGCATTCTTTCTATTTAATCCTATATCCAGTTGATTAATTTGAAGTGCAAAGCTCTGAAGAAAACAGGATTGGAACATTTTTCTTAATCCAATTGCTTGTTGCTAAAGACAGAGGATAAATAGTGGGACTTTTATTTTTAGAGAATACAGGCTGCACATAGCTAATAAAAAGTAAATTCCAGATGTTAATGATTAAGAATCCACAATACGTGGCATTTATTTGTAGTAGACCTTCCCTTTCCTTCCTTGAGGCAGCCCTGAGATAGCTTGGTGGAAAAGCTGTAAAATATAAACAGAGATAGGCCAGGTAAGTGCCAGCTGAATGACTTAAAACTGTGGAAGTTTTCTTCTGGCTTAACCCCAGATTGTTGGATAACACGTGAAATGCAGTTGCAGGGCCAGTGTGTGGAGATTGCTTTGAATTTACTTTAGTTGGCTGCCTCTTAATCCTCACTTGGTGCCCAGCTGTTGACTTGAACAAAACTTCTGCTACCAAACCCAGACATCTGAATTCTTAGTTACAAACAAATAGGCTGTACAAGCAAGGAATTGATACTATTAAAATGGACAGTGGCTTATCGGTGTTCTCTCCATTCAAACAGTGGCTCACTCTTTTTTTCTTCTGAAAGCCAGAAGCAAGTGTTTCTTGTTAGCAATTTGCCATCCTAGAGAGTCTTTTAATGGGTTTGGGGTGGGGGAGAACCAACCTCCAATGGTTTCTAAAAAGCCAAAAAATAAACACCATTGTGCTTAAGCATTGTCCTAAATGCTGATGCTGATTTATCACATATATTAATTGTGTAGCTGGGTATCCAAGCAGAAAGGCAGACAGTCAACCTCAAAATGGCATTTCTTGTAGGTTTTTGTTTAGGTGCACTGATTGGTTTATGGTTTACATGCATATATTTAAAAAATCCTCAGTTTGGTTTCTGTCAGTCTCTCAATAAGTGTTTCACATTAAAACATTCTTAAAGTTTCTGTGTTGCGATAACAGCACAACCTGATGATTGTCCTGAATCTTCATTCTTTTTATAAGCAGGCTGGAAAATGGCATTTTGTATGACAAAGCATGAGGATTTCATTCTGAAGGAGATAGCTGGAAACATGGATAGGATTTTGCATATTCTCTCCGAATTAAAAATTGCTGTGCTGTGTCCGTAGCTTTCTGTAATTCAAGTTTAAAACCTACTGGTTGCTGCTGTTGACTACTCATTTGCGCAGCAGGTAGCAATCTCCTGTTATTAACCTTTCCAAATGGCTTTGCAGGTGGTGAAACTGAAAGGTCAAGTCCTGTCTGTGATGTATCGTTTTCGCACCAAAAACCGGGAGTGGATGCTGATCAGGACCAGCAGCTTCACATTTCAGAATCCTTATTCCGATGAGATTGAGTACATCATCTGCACCAACACTAATGTAAAGTATGTGCCTTTCTCAGTGCTCACCTCCACGGTTGTGAAGAAATTGTAACCATTCCTTTTTGCTGTAAAGCGCATCCCAATTTTTTAATAGATACCTTTGTTTCTCTCTAACAGTGCAGGCTGTAACAGGGTTTTTCTGCATCAGGAGATCTCCCAGTGTAGCTGTTCCTCTGTGTCATTATCCTGTCATGCTTCCAGGGCCTGGCTGCACTGGGGGGAAACGTCACTTATCTGTTATGTCATTAGACAAGGCCATTGATCTCAGTCCAGGCTGCCTTGAACTAATGCAGAGCTTCCAGCAGCACAGCAGCTGTCCTGATACTGGGGGAAGGTTAGCCTGACTCCTGAGCCAAAAGAAAATTCCGTGTCCATGTTCATTGTGATCATACCATTCTGTAGTTCTGGGCTCTTCTGCTTGAGCTCTGTCTACTCTTATGACCTAACGAAGCTGGCAAAATTATTTCCTAGTAGGTTTGAGTGGGAAGGGCTCCTGATAGTTTCGTTCTGATAGAATATCCCCAAGTATGGAGGTGATCCAGCTCCTTATCTTAAGAGGGAAATGAAATCATCCTGTCTTAGAATTAATATTTTCAAAAATCTTCCATTTGGCCTCTTAGGAGGAGGTCACACTCAGAGGATGGTGGAGGTTGATCTCTGTGAGCTGAGCAGAGATGCTTTTGGAGGCTGCTCAGTTCTCAGCCAGTAACTGCAGAAGCTAATCTGGCCTTGATTGCTTTATAGTGTGAGTTTTTTTAATAAATGTTTCTTCTTTCCAATATAAGCTTAATCTATTCCTAAAACTAAATCTGCTTCTGGTCTGACCAGAAATTTTTTGCCAAGTCTTCAGCTGAGAGGAAATTACTGGGTTTGAGATCTCAGCCTGTTAGACCGTATGTCAGAAATGCTGATCGAGCAGTCTGCTGCTGGAGGTGCCTGCTGAGAGCTCCACTGCAAAACCAAACCCCTGGGGCTTTGGCATTGGAGTTTAGAACGAATTGCCTCTGGGCATTCCTTGTCTTGCTTCTTTGGACACGGCACATACCTGGGCTGGAAGGACTGTGCATTCACTTACACAAAACCCAGCATCACAATTGTTTTCCTCTTTTTTTTTTTTCTTCTGCATACTCAAAAAGCTGGGCTTAAATTGAATAGTTAAGCTCATTGAAAACAGGCAAATGTGTCTTGAAATCAGACAGCTTGTCTGCACTGTGCATCAAAATAGCTATTTCCACATTTCTGCTGTCCCATAATATTTTTCCAAATACTTTGTATATGCAAAAACAGGCCTGCAAAGTGAAAAACATCTTCTGAGATTTGTCCCAGGCTGGCTTAATTGTGCTTTGTTCCCAAGAGGCCATGGATGAAAAAGTGGGGCTGGAGGCTTATGTTATGTTGACTCTGGGAATGCTTTTTTCTGAGCCTGCACTGTACAGTTCAGCTTGGCACCACAGCACTCACTGTGATGAATAGGACTGTGCCAGCTCCTGGCTCTGCTTCCATCTCTCTTGCTAGGTTTGAATAACAATCCAGAAATACTGACCTAATATGGAAGTTGCCTGCTGCTACTTTGACAGAGGATGTTCCCTCTTTCCTGTCATGTTGAAAATGTTCTGAAATGGGCAAGATACAGCCCATTATACTCCTGCTTTTGAATAGTAGAAAGAATGCATTATTCAGATGGGTTTTGTTTTTCCCCTTATTCTCTCCAAGTTCTCAGATTTCCAAAGAGGACTTACTGTAAAGTACTGCAGTTCCTGCATGTTCCTGGCTTTTTTTTTTTCCTCACATGTGGCGTCATGTTTTGACTTCTGATTTCCTAGCTGCCCTGAAGAGTTGTACGTTGTGGTGCAGCTGGTGATTTCGAACTCCTCATGAAGCTGCTGCTGGGACTGGTGGTTTGGCACCAGCCCTGGTGTGTGTGGCCATCCTTACGTGTTCCTGGGAGGTGCTCTGGGCCCAGCAAGGTGCTTCCCATGGAGACCAGGCAAGGCTGCCTTACTCTGCCCAGCTGAAGGCACAGAGACAGATTTGATCTGCCTATCACTGTGGTAACCTGGGCAGCCCCATAAAACACGGGCTCGAGGCAGTTAAAAATTCAGCATGAAATTGTAAAGACAGTGTAGCCGAAAAATCTGGGTTTAAATCAGTTTTTAACTGAGGATAGTTTAAAGCCACAGTACATACATCTGTGTGTGTCTGTTAATGGAATAGCTCAAGTTGGTCAGTGAACAGCATTTTCGCAGAAGACTATAGAGGGCAGTGATGATTCCAGTTGTGGAGAGATTAATTGATTTTTGCTGTTATTTGTTGGCTTGGTTTGGTTCTTCTGTTTCTTTTTTTGTTTGTTTCTTTTTTTTTTTTTTATTTTTTTTTAAAAAAAGATACTCCTTTGAAGCTTCAAACAGTCAAATGTCCAAACGTGCTTTTGGTACAGAAGGATAAGGAAACATTAGGTTCAAATGTTCACTTAGTTCTTTGCAAAAAAAAAAAAAAAA